>UCOK01019067.1:133494-236539 GCA_900474325.1 Synergus umbraculus
GGGGGGGGGGGGGGGGGGCATTTATATTGCATAAAGTTGCTTTATTAGACCATATTTTGTAAAAAGATAGGTTTCTGTAAAAAAATAAGTTTACGTAAAGATCAAAATGAACACATTATTCTTCAACTGTGAAGAGCACCTGGACTTTATTCTCTTTTCGTTAATGATTGTTATGTAATAACAAAACAGTACTCATTATTTTCGAACTTCTGAAATGTTCTTTCGTAAAGTTCTTTGAAAAGTTTTAAAGAAGAATTATTCAATATTGAAAATGGAGAGAGCTTTAAATTAAAATTTTCAGAATTGGTTGCAATTTTTCGTTTTCCTAATTTTATTATTATCTGGGCAGTAAAATTTTTATTCTAAAGTGGTAATAAACGCAGACTTTTTATAGAACGTCACTTACGTGTGAAAAATTTAAAGACAATCTGACTCTTACATTTTCTATGTGTGATGTGAAGACATTTCTCTCTTTATGACGTCTCAGATTTCTGAAAAGCAACTGCAGGAGTTACGATCACGTCTTTAACGTTTTCTACGCTCTGACGTGACGTGGATTAGATGAAAGAGAAGGAAAATAAATCCTTCTCGCTGTGATAAATCTCCTGTACATTTTCATTATACACACTATCAAAAAGGACAATTATCTCCACAATGACAGCTTGACTTTCGCAATAATTGTGAAAGTTGACATTATAAAGGTGACATTCTAAAGTTGACGTTATAAGGTCAACTAAATCAGAGAAAAGATGGACAATAGGGAAAATACTTCGAAAAATAGGTTACTCTCTCGACAATAGTAAAAAAAAGAAATGAGGAAGAAAAATTCTCAAAGCTTCAAACGTATCCAATTTAAGCACTCTTTCGAGGTGAAAAATATTCTAGGTCTAGGCACAATAAAACAGACCCGGGGCTATCTGGTTTGAAATAGACTTTTGCGTTCCATCGGCACTTTGTATTCCTCTATTTCCCCCTATAAATCAATATCAACCAATTCCTGTTTTCCCGTGAGGTACCCAGTGATAGGGATTAAATCCAGGGTGAAGATTTTTCAATCACTACTAATGTCAACAGGAGGTGGAAAACCCACCAACGACTGGGGAATACGAATGAGACGCTTTTTAAAAATTGTTTTCCATCTCTAGCAAAATAAACTCATCAAAAGCAAATAACTTTTTTAAGAGTTTAGAGAGACGCTTTATTAAAAAGTTTATATAGCCTTTTTACTATAAAGTAAAAAATCTTATCTTCATGAGATTGTAGATAATAAATTAAATTTTCTTAAATGATAAAAGAAAAGTTTCCCTTTAAATTTGAAGGAAACTAACTTTCAACTATCTAACTATTCAAACTATCGACTGCTGCCATCTGTTCTCTTAATGCTGAACTAGAAATAGTTCTATCTGAACGGATAGAACAGTTTATTTGTTCCTAACTATTTATTATATGTATATCTATTTTTTTATTTATATATATATATCTATTGTTCAACTATTTTGCTTGCTCAAAAATAATCTATTTATTTTAAAAACTTAACAGTTTGGAAAAGACGTTGAAGATTAAAAAGCTTCAGACTCATATTCCTAAATTGAGGAGTTTTTACCCAAAATTAGTCAAATCAGCTAGATAAGAAAATTGAATAAATTACTGAATACAGTCTTAAGGAGTGAATCATAACTTTTAATCTTAATAATCCTAACCCTCCTTAAGATGTGGATAGCGACTCGTGCAAGTTTAATTGCATCTTAGAATCGACTTTGCATGGCTCTCATCTAGTTTTACGATCATGTCTATTCCTTCATTAAAGACACCGGAGTATAACGCCATTGCTATCTAAGTAACGTAGATATCTCACCTCCCTCTGATCATTAAAATTCACTATCGTAAAAAACTTCCCACGAAAGAGACTCTCATAAATCAAAACAGAGTATTTTTGCTCAATGAAAAATTGACGATAAAAAAAATAAGAGTCCTTACTTAATTTAAGGAAAACTCTTTCAAAAGCTGAACGAATGAACTCACCAGCTTCACGTTTCAATGAATCTTTTCGTATTTAGGATTTTGAACTCACCTGAAACATAAAAAAATACTACATTAATTTTTGTTCATATAAAAATATTTTCTTTCAATTTTCAATATTTTCAATACGTTTATATTACAAACGCCTGATTAGATACTTGGACGCCTCTCTCTGTCAAGTTTAGATAAGGATTAATGAAAGGAATCCAAGTTCCAAAGGAGGATCTCTAATCACAGAATAGTTGCAACGGAATAGTTGATAGTTGCTTGGTGGTGAAGGGAATAGACTATCAGCTTTGAAATCAGTGCAAGTAGTTGTGGGTAAAGCCTATTGAACAGAATCACACAAGAGGAGTTAGGATAGGGAGTGGGGATTGATATCTCGATTTGCATGTCGAGTTTCCTACTATCGGATAGCGCGACGGGGTTGCTAAGCTGATAGGTGCTAAGCTCAGCCTCTGGGAAACCCGGAAGTGCGAATGGCGAATACACCCCATGCTGTCAGCGGCTTTATTCACTGACTGATCGATCCAGCAAGCTACGGTACAAACAGGGCAATCAAGCTACCGAAATGAGCATTTGCATTTTGTCACGTCGCTAATTACTCCAGCCAAATGTGACCGTCTCTTCGATCCAGCAGAAATGACGAACTGCTTAAATAGCGACAAACTTCTCTTTCCTTAAAAGTAGAGAAAGTTGAAGAAAGTCAAATGTAGCTTTTATACAGAAAGTGATGAATTAATTAGAGTAGGTTGTAGACTTTTAGACATGGATCTCAATTTCAGGAGGGTGTTCCGGATGTAATAAAGTTCGTAAGCAACAAAGTTGTTTACAAACAGTTTGAACCGTTAATATCCATATGTTGAGTGCAGGAACTCCAACCAATCTGTTTAGTCAGAGGTTGAACGTCAAAACCCTAAGATTTTATGGAAAACGGTGATAAATTCCTCTCGCGTAGTGGAATATCCTTCGGCACGGAAGTCACCTAATACTCCACCCACGCGTGATTCGAAGGCGGTCCTGACATCCCTCGAATTGAATCAACGAAAGTGAATAAAAAAAAAACTTGGAGACCCTCACGTTTCTAGAAAATTTCTGGAATTTCGATCCCGGAATAAGTTTTCCATCATTTTATTCTTTACTTTATTTACTATAAAAAGTGCATCATTCGTGGGTTGGAACCTATAATGGAACTTGTAACTTCAATATTCTCTGTCACTCATTGTCAGTATTGATGATCCTAAAGAAACTCTTTGTTCTTCACTATTTGGTGAACCCTTCCAAAGTTCTCTAGAGATGAGGAAGTTTCCTGCAATAATATAATGGAAGTACTATTGATAAGAAAATTAGGAGGAGGTCTTTGATCAGATTTCCAATTGTGGAGATCCTACAAGGCAAGATGGTGATAAACAAGAAATCTATAATGGATTATTCATGTCACATGATAAATTGGAAGTCTATTTATTAATATAGTGCACATGTCAATGTACATTAATTTATTTCTGAGAATGAGTACACTTGGTACACTAGTATGCATATAATTTATAATCCTTTTATGAAAGGAAACACGCAGAATTCCTATTCAATTATGGGTATATAAGCTGATTGGCGAAGTTTCGCAAATGCCGGAAGCTTAGGAATCGGAACTTGTGGCTGCCACTTCATATAATCACAGCTATTGATTGTGCTTGCTTAGTAGATTAAATTATAGATCTTTAGACAAAGAGTTTCTATAAAAACGACATTAAATGATTATATCTTGGGTGCTAAGTAATGTGACATTTATTTAGCAAAAGCTAAGTTCTGCAGAAGATAAATTAGGGTATATCGTGTCAGGAACTAAATTTAAAGGAAATTTCTTGGAAGATGGAAAGACCCTCAGTTTGTTGTGTGAATTTTCCTGATGCTCAAGAATCTTAATAACTTCTCTGTCTCACTATTTGCCTCCTTCTAGTCTCACTTTTACCCCCTTTTCTGTCTTACTTTTACCCTCCTTTCACCTCTCGAGGTCTTCAACGAATCTTTCCTGTCAGGAAAAGTTTCACTAAACGAAAAGGAAGGAAGGAGAACAAGGTAGAATTAATTGCACTGTTCAGTTGGGCAGAATTATGCCAGGGGCTAATAAAATATTACTACGAACTGAATGGAATATTTCATTTACACTGCACCAATTCTGAATAAAGTTTCAGTCTTCCTGCTGCATATTTTATAAAAGTTGTGTAATGACTTGAAAAAATTTTAAATAATTAATCAAAAAACTTCTAGCATTGTTAAAAATATTTTATAACGAACAACTTTTTCCAATTATTAATCATTTTACAATTAGGTAAGATTTTATAATTAGATAACTCTAATTTATTCTCGATTATTGTAAATAAATGTCATTCTTTCAATTTGGGTGTAAAATATTTCGAATATTATAAAGTTTCACACATTTTTCTCGTCAACATGTGTATAAAACTCGTTAAAACTTGTTGGGAGAGGCAAAACAGTCAAACGGAGTAAAGTTTTAAATTTTACTGATAGCTGCGATTTTGGAGGTGTTTTTTTTTTAAATTGAGGGGGAATTCAATCACAAAGTTTCTCTCTTTATATCCTCAATTTCGTTGGAAAAATGGAAATAAAATCTGTATAAATATAGCTTTTATGTTTCTGCATGTTTTGATTAAATTATTTTCAAACGAAAGCACCATTTCAACAAACTTTGCCTAAGTAATGTTAGGAATTGAACCAGGAATTTCATCATTACTTCTTTTATCCAATAACATCACTTCTGTACAATTGTGATGAGACCAAGAAAAATCGAAAATCGAAAATTCAAAGAGGGACCACCTACTAAATATTCTTTCATTTTCGTAATTTAAATAGAAGGCAAAATATCCAATTTCTTGTTTATACGGAATACAAAATCACTTTGTTTTTCCAGTCTTGCAAAGGATGCCTACCCGTCTTGCATGTAGATTGGCCATAAATTGGCTGAACAAGGTAACTAAAGAAGAGAACATCAAAGGCTCGTTTATGGAGAGAGATGCAGGAAAATCGGCTTTTATTACAACCCCGTGTCTCAGCCAATCAATAAAGGGTTGGAAATGGGCTGGTTTATGGTTTACTCGCTTACAAGATTACGTAAGCGAATTGTTCTATGGTCACGTGACGACAGAACCGAGCCTGACCCTGGCCTGCATCTGAAAGAGGCGATATATATGCCTGGACCACGAGTTAACTGCTTGGAGCGTGCCAAGAAAGCTCCCTCTTTGTGTGTGTAATGTGTATTTAGACCATTCTACCAGTGTTTGTACACAAACTGACGGTATTGAACGAAGCTTTTGAGATTTTCACTGAAAAGAATAGTTCGCGGTGTCCTTGATACCATTTACTCCGGCTATTTCAATTCTCCTGGAAATTTCTTTTCTCGAGCCACTGAAGGGTAAAAAATGAATCGATAGGTAGGTTTTTTTTGCCACAGAGTGATTCTGTGGAATAGAAAAAATATCAATGAGTTTAAAAATGATTTAAAGTTATTTAAGACGATTTTGAGTTATTTGAGGATAGATTTTGAGGGATTACAAAAAAGGATTCAAAAGGCTTACAAAATGTCAGAGATTTGGTAGCTGAAGTTTTCATTGATAAATTTCTTATCGGGATTCAGTGTTTTCAAGAAGATTGTCAGACACGGTGTCTGTAGAATATCGCTGACTCAATATTTGAAAACACTGTAGGAAAATGTTAAACATATACGACAGATTGGCATAGCTATAGATGGATCTTGGTTTCGCTTTATCCATTTTGTGAAGTTCCTACTTTGCGTAAGACGCTGTCAGCTCACGAGGACATGACTGAGTCAGCAAGATTTTGTTGATGATCAGAAATTTTACTTTTCGTCTCTTTCACGCCCAGTTTAGCTCATCGGGAAAGTGAATAATGAAGAACGGATGCACTCGATCCAATCAGCTGAAAAGAATACCTAAATTCTCCGCTGGGAAATTTATTTGATTTAAGTGATTCGTAGCTGTCGAGAGAACAGAGGGAAAATATAATCTTCCAAATATTGAGAAACTCGAGACCTTTTTTTTCGATTACAAAAGGTAAGAAAAAAAGAAGTTACTGATCCCTTTTTTCACTGAGAGTCAAAAACGAGAGGAAAGAAACTGGACCACCGAAGTGCTATTTTACCCCGTTAGAATTTATTTCCAATTTCCGCAACAGATCTTCCTCGTTTCCGCTTTCGTCGGCGAAATCCTTCCCTCTAGGAAAAGCCTCGTGATTCCAGAAACCACCGTTCTCCATTCTTCTTAAGAAGCTACACCATTGGTCGCTGGAACGAAGATGTCCCTTTTTGTCGTAAAGAACGGTCAATGAAAATTTATTTTCTGTGATTGGAGATGCTTCTTTACCATTTCTTTTACTTTTATTTTATTTTTTTTTTTGAGGGAACTAATGTCCAATTCTCTCTGTTACTCGTGGGACAAATTTAATTTCCATCCACTAAAGCCACAGAAAACATAAAGTTCAGTTTTTAAAGTCTTGAATTCAGAAAGAAAGAACTAGAAGTTTCAAAGGTGGTAATAAAAATAAAAGGGGAGGGTGGCTCACAAATAGAAAATCCTTCTCATCCAGGAATTCCCACGGATTCAGTACGGGACAATAGCTTGCGAATCGTGCCCCTGTCTTCTGTTAAGTTGAGAGTAAAAAAATTGCGATGTTTTTATCCGCAGTGCTGACCCGGTGAAAATCTAGTTTACCCTTGTTGAACACAGGGAACATTTTTCAAAAGACTTCCGAAACCCCTTCGCGTTTTTCATTGTCCTTTGAATGCTATACAAATTCAGGGAGATTTATTAATTAATTTATCACTTTAGCTGTGTTCCTAAATTATTGTATTTCAGAGGTCTTCATTTTGAGAGAAATAAACTTTTTGGTGATTCGAATTCCACGAAACTTCTTTTCCTTTCCTTATCCTAATTTTCATCAAAATTCAATATTTTTATTACGAAGAAGAGAAATAAAAAGAACTCTAATGAGGGCATAAATGAAGAAGAGAACATTTTCTGAAGAGGATATCACGATACGAAACAAGAAAAGGTAATGAGAGGTTTGGGTTCATTGGCGTAACTTTATAAAATTCTTTCCCCATTTTCTCTCTTCTGGTTGATCATAGTGGTTCGGATTTATTCGTAACTAGATACGAGCATGTGATACGATCCAAGTTCCCTGGATCAGCGATCCAAAGCTTCCTAAATTGCCGTAGTGTGGTTCTTCCATCGAGTGGCTTGATCGACTCTCATCCCCTATGTGAGGGTAGAAGGAAGGACCGATAGTTAATTATACAGTCGGTCCAACGGCTTGTATGGACGAGTAGAAGAGCCAAGAGAGAGAAGAAGAGAGAAATAGAGAGAAGGAGAGCGATGGATGAATCGGTGGATAGATGGATGGATGGACCTGAAGAGGAGAGAAGCAGGGAGAGATTTAGGAAGAGAGGATCGCCTATCCGGAATAAAGCGCTGGATCCAGGCTGGATTGTGGTGGACATTGTGCGAGCTAATTGCTCCTGGATTAAAGACTTATCGAATAGGTTTACAGGCAAAAGGGATCTAACCACTTTATGTGCCTTTCCTTCATTTAAGTGATTTTTTCAAAATAAATAAACCACAGCAGATATAAAATCATAATCTTTCCTCTGAAATTAAAATATTTTGGATCCCTTTATAATGGCAAATTCTTCATCGATCTTGAATGTTTCGTAAAATTTATCGGTAGGAATCCCTTGAAGTCTGTAGAAGTCCCTAGATATATTTAGAAACTTTTTTTTTAATTTTACGGTAGCGTTTTAAGGGAAGAGAGAGGGTGACCCTTTTGAAAACAGATTCTGCAATCCTTTCTTGTCTTCTTTTACACGGAGAAACGAGTATCCAAAAAAATTTCACTTTGAAGTTTTCTTGGGATAAAAGTGTGGTGGTCTCAAAGGGACGGGAAACTCAAGAGGTAGATTTTATAAGAGAACTTCTTAGAACTCACCTTGACACATCTTCCTGAGATACGGCGCGAGGCGTCGTGGTACCGTGGAGGGCGAGGGTGGATGCATGACGCGATTCCTGTGAATACGCTAGTGAGTTGTTCTCCAACGCTGAGACAGAGCCATTTTGTTTTCCTGAAAAAATATAAAATTATGGTCAGATAAGCAAAAATTTCATTTATCCATGGCAAAGAAAACTCAAGAGATTTCTCTCATTCCTCCCTAATTATTAGTTTCATTCAAAAGCCTTCACATTCCCAGGAGAAACAATTTCCAATCTACAAATCAAATCTAAAGAGCTTTTCATTTGAAAGAATAAAAGTTCGAGTGTCCTTGAAAAATTGCTGGTGCATTGATTACACTGGAGCCTTTTCACTTTGATCAAGCTTAAAAATAAAATCCTTTGATTGCCAAAAGGAAAGAAATCCTGGACATTTTGAGGCCACTGACCTCTGAACTGTAACTTCTTATTTTTGATCTTTGATCTTTGACCTTTGATCCTGATCTCCGACCCTTGATTTTGGCTTTAAACCCTAATGAAACTCTCAAGAGCGCTTATCGACTTTACGAACTGATTTTTAAAATTTTAACGAGGGAAAAATTGACACAAATGAAAAGTGGGTCTCGATTTTCGTGTCCTCTGATTTAGGATAGATCTATTTTTAGAACTGAGGGGTTTATCTCCTCCAATTTTAATTATAATCCCAAAAACCCTTCTTTCGAGAATCTCTTGGCCTTGAATCTTATAATTTAGGAGAGAGACGAATAAAACTTTCCAAGAGCCTGGTGCAAGTGCCCGAACGATTCGTGAGGCACCAAAAGGGGTTGGCCGCGAGCACGAGGGTCGTTTAAAGGAGCTATTTGAATTCCGTTATGACGTAATGCCAAAAGTTGGTCGCGCTTCCTAGTATGTTCCTGACGTGGTCCAAGGGTGAGGTAAACTTTACGACCTCCACTTTATAACGCCAATGAATAAATTATATCGATCGACAGTGCAGCGGAGAAATAGAAGGAGTCGGGGTACCAGAAGCAACGAAAAGCGGAGCTCTAAGATCGAAAATTCATTTTCCTCCTTGACTTCGGACCTCGGATCGTGAAGCAAGATCAGCTAAAATTGTGTTTATTTTTTCATCTTTACACGTTCCTGGCTCATTTGAATTTCAGCGCCATGGGAAAAATAATGAGGTGTTATCTACACTAAACCAGACTCCTAGGACCAGAAATAAATTTCATAAATAAAATTATAGGATTGGAGATTAAAAAATATTTTACAATTGTAAGACACGAAATATTATTTAAATAATGAGAAGTAAAATATAAAAAATAGGATTTATATATCTATTGAAATCCTTCAATGAATAGTTTTCAATTGTAGCAGCTTTTTTTCTAGTCGATAACTATTGAAGCTTGAAATATTGACATTTCGAGGGCGTTAAGCTTCGCGGGGACTTTTATAATAGACCGCAAAACGACAATTGTTGAAGTTATAATCAAAACTTTTTTCCTCCCTTAAACCCGTCATGAAGAGCATCGAACGCTCTATTAAAATTCTCCAGTGAAGAGACCGAACAGCTGGATATCAGTAATGAAAAATAGAGTTGAAAGGAATAAAAAAAATGAAGAAAGATGGAGAATAAAACTGAAAAAAAAGCTTAACGAGAGGTTTTGTAGGCTTTTCTTTCTTTATTACATTTGAATTCTTTTCATTTTTGATTATTTTTCTATTTTAGTATTTTTCAATTTGACTAAGTTCGGAATTTAGTTTTTAATTCGAATAATTTTTTAATACTTACGGGGCTGTGGTGACAAGGAACGTTCTGAGGATGGTGGAGGTGGAAGTGCTCCTTCCGGTTTTGAAATCAGGAGGACTACTCGATCCTGTGTTGCTTTCAAGGTCGCCACAGCTTCTTCATGCGTCACATTCTCCAGATTCTTGTCGCCCTGCTGAAAGAAATGCAAAACTCTCCTGAATAATCATTTCCCTTTTTAAATACAAATTAAGGCGGAGTAGAAAATTTTAATTTCAATGTTTTCCTTTATTTAATGAAATTCTTAGCATACAAGTTTTTTAAGGAAAAAGAGGATTGACATTTTTATCTACATACACAATAAAAGAGATAAAAATGTAAGAATTTTTCTAGCATTAGGAATTTTTTCTAAAATGAAACTAAGTGAAAAATTTTCCGGTTTCCCTCACTTTGTCCAAATGGTTAAAATGTCGCTCCACAACGTTATTTCTGCGCGCCCTGTTGGAGAATTTAATTGAAACTTCACAAACTCATTTTGTCTCGTAAAATTCTCTCCTCTCTTGAAATCCGTCAGAGAGAAAATTAAAGACCCAGAATGCGATTAAGGTGTATGACTCTTTCATTCACAGAATGTTGGGTAAATAAAAATATGTGGATAGTGAAATTGTCAACGAAGCTGTGGTTCAATTAGCTGTGTATTCAAATAGCAATAAAAGAGAGTTTTTCAGAAGATATAAATTTAATTTTCAGGAATAATAAATAAGTTTAATGTTACACAGTAGCTATATGGATCGACCTATAAAATGAGGAAAAGTTTGTGATCGCCTAGCCATTGATTTTAACATTTGACGAAGTTTGCATCCTGAAACAGATGGTCTAACATTCAAAGTTAAATCGAGTCTCGATCGAACTTCAACTACGCCCTTTCTCGATACTCGTTTTTGAGGTCACCTACCTTCAAACATTTACAAGAGACTAAAACTAGATTCTGAACTAAGAAAAGTTCAACCCAAGTGACAAGGTATCGAAAAACTTTTGTACTTAATAAACTTAGAAGGAATAAACTTGAAAGGAATAATACCTTCTCTGGTGAGAATATAAGAAAACTACTATTCAAATTTAGAAAGTTATCGTTCTATAGTTTTTGCTCTAACCAGATTCGAAGATTTGAAAGATGTACTTCTATAAAGAATTACGAAATTTCCAGTTTCTAAATTGATCAAAGAGTAGATTGATTTCTCGGAAAGGACATTTCTCTTTGGAGACTCTATCAAGTTCTTGGATAGAATTTCTTTTCTTTTGCCTCGTTACGGCATTGCCGATTAATGAGAGGTCGAGGTGGTTGCAAGACTGACGGCCGCTACTTAGAAGGAGCGGAAGCGAAATGCTGATAATAATGGATGAGGCGGGAAACGAATCGCCGGTCTGAAAACAAAAGGAGAGAATAAGAGGGTTTGTGGTAGTAATGTTTGAACCGAACTCTCGGAACACCTCAAGCCCTGAGGGTTCTCCGTTTTCTGCAGTAGTCTCTCGACTCAGAACTGTCTTCGATGACAACTGAAATAACCGCTACTAACCACCTATCCATTTTCGACAGATCCTTCCAAGTCCCGATCAACTACTATAACTGAAAAAGGAAAAAGAATTCCAACATCCAGAAATATAAATGAAAATTGTTAGGAAATTAATTAATTCATTTTACAATTATTAAATTATTCCTCTTTTATAATGGAAAAGTAGATCGGATAGTTTAAGAAATTTTGTTCTGGTTGAACTTGCACTTGGGGTAGAGGTATTGCTGACGGAAGAGCTATCAATTACTCGAAACCCTCTTCTCGCGTCCTAATCTACTTCTCCTATCCACACTTAACCATCCATTTGTGGTGAACGCAGAACCCAAAAGCCGTTCCTTTTCCGCAGCCTTTCTCTATCACAATGACAATGAAAAATGATAGCGACTTCATTTTTCTAAAGTAACTTTTTACCCCACCGATCACGATCATCGACAAGACTTTCGACATCTACTTTTCCACTTTTTTATTGTCGAGTCAATTTTAAATTTAGCGACTTCTTTATGAATAATGCGGACATGAAAATTTACGTTCGAATCACTGAAATAAAAATACTATCAAATAAAAGGAACTATAAAAGGAAGATGAGCTTCATGAAAGCTTGTAAAAAAATTCCACAGAATCAGAAGAATGTTGTATTTCCATAGGATTCTTCCATTTCGATGAGAATGCAAATATGATTGGAACTGCTTGTCAGCAAGTTTTGTTTTATGGGCTTTACAACAACAAATCATGAAATATTTTCTTGGACGACCCTTCCGCCACCGTTAACATAAAGCATGGAGCGTCCGGTGAGAGTGATAACCGGAAAGGCTAACGTTGGCTTAGCACGAGAAATTGCGAACAACTCTGATGTCCACAGGCAAATAAAGTAACGAGTTGCTAGAATTTTTATGGTCAGTAAAAAAGTCAACTCTCTCGTAGTATTTGAATATTTAAAGAGATGCCACAAAAAATTCTGAGAGTAATTGATCAACTTTTAGGGGTTTATAAAAATGTTAAAAAGAGAACTCGGAGCTAACACCGAGAAAACGATTTTATTGAATCAAACTAAAAGAATTTTCAACAAAATTAATCTACCATTTGAAGATATTATTTATTTAAGTCAAAAAGGTCTAAAGATGATCAGATTAATTTGAACGAGAGCAATAGCTCTTTTTTAGCTAATAAAATTAATTGGGAAAAAACTGTTATTTGAAATATAATGAAAGGATTTCTCACCAAGGCGTTTCTGACGGCTACCAACTTGTCACCGACGTTGAGTCGCCCATCGACCTGAGCAGCTCCACCATCCATGATTTTTGTGACGTATATTCCATTGTCCCCAGGGATGTGTTGATTTCCGATACCCCCAGCGATACTAAATCCCAAACCTTTGTTGCCTTTGATCAGCTCGATTTCCATCAGCTGCGTGTGTCGTCGTCGCCGGACATACTGAAAAAAAAAACAATTCTTAAAGCTTTGCAAGTTCAAAAGAATTCTTCTTGCAGAAAAAGTTTGCTTCGGGTTTAGCTCCTACTCAGAGAAATGATAAAGAATAGGTAGACAGATTGTACAATATTCTCGACTTCTGTTATCGACATGTATCAAAATAATGAGAAAACTGTTTATGTACTTTATTTTGCTCAGGTGAAATACAGATTGATAATTAAAGGATTTAATTATTAAAGTCATTGAAGTTGGAAGTTGGTAGTTTATCGAGGTGTTTTAACATTGGCTTTTATGACATCTGCTGTTATAAAAGCAATTGGGAAAAGGAGCACGAAGACGCTCGAAGTATTCGAAGTCTATTTATTCAGGTGACGGAGCAAGGTTTTGAGAGTGGAAAATGAAAAGCGATGGCAGAAGTTAGAAAAATACGATGGAAGTCAAGCGAACAATTACAAGGCATGGATGCATAAAATTCTATATATGTATTAGGTGTTCTGTTTCTTAAATCTCAAGCATTGATATTCAATAAATTATAATTTGCCAATAAAAAAACTTTCATTATAAGAAATCTGTTTAAAAATAGAATAACCCCAAGCAAGAAAAGGAAGAGTTGAAAGAATAAAAAGGAAGAGCTTTTCATTTAGCTTTATTTTTGGATAAGCAGACAAACAAGTTAAAATCTCTTTAAGCTTCTTAAAAAAATAAATCTGTCAATTAAAGTAAAGTAAGAAATGTAACGAAAAAAAGATAATTAAAAAAGTATAAGGAGTTCTTGGGAATGAAAAAGTAACGAAAAAAAGCATGGAATTTATTAAGGAAGTAAATTTTTATCAACGAAGAACTGGTATCACGTATTTTTCTATTTTTCTCGAATATCAGAATGCTTTTTATCGCAAAAAAGTAGTTACAGACTGAGGATAAAGTAGGATAAAAAAAGAAAAAGGAAAATAACTGAGAAAGAGGTGAATAAAGATGAAAAAGTAAAATGAGGAATAAAAATAAGAGATAGAAAATGAGAACAAGTAGAAAACTAAAGATAAAAAAAATAGAGTTAAGTACAAAACTAAAAGAATAAATTTTACTTTCAACCAAGATATTTGTCTCGTATTTTCGGAATAATTTTATCTCTCGAGTAACGTTTTATTGATCCAAACAACATGACACTTTAGTTTTCTACCTAACAATCTTGCTCGAAGTTTAATTCCAACTCCCCGGAGGAAATGTTCGAGGAGCAGAAGATTGAGAGTAAAGCTTAATACTTCCACGCCTGTCGATTTTAATCCGATTAAAGTCAGAAATGTTTCGTTCCGATCGGTTGCTTTGAGCTTACTTCCAAATTACGAAATAACAAATTTTTAGTGCTTAAACATTTCTGAGATTATAAATAAATAAATCAAAATGGAATAGAAAACCTTTTCTTGAATTAAAACAAAAACGTCTTACGGAATTGGTTATTTTCAAACAAATAAATAAAAGGACAGGAAAAGATAGAAAAAACTACTAACTTCAGAATATTTTCGTTAGAATCAAAGTTGACTAGTTTTTGAAGCTGCATCTGACTAAATATTTCGAAAAATCAAATTCCGTAAGAGGCTTTCTAGTTTTCGAAAAAAAATAAAATAAAAATGATGGGATATGATACTTTCCTTCTCTTATTTGACAAGTGGAATAATTTCCTCTTGAAATTAGATGCTTACCAGTTTAACTGTGTTTCCGGCTCGTTTAAGGGCGTCAACGGCACTTGCATGAAGAACGTCGACGACGGACACATCGTTCACCTGGAGTATCGTGTCGTTAACGCGTAGACGACCGTCGGCTGAGGCTGCTCCACCCGGGATAAGTTTAGTAATGTAGATGGCGGCGTCGTTTCCGAAGTGAGGATTATCCGTTCCCCCAGCAATGCTAAATCCAAGACCGGCGCTACCTCTTTCGAGGACAATCTCCTCATATTCCCAGTCGTCATCTCCATTGACCTGGAAAACGACAGAACAACCTCGTTATTTCCCTTAAGTGCCTCGCGATATCCCTATTTGAATAAACGTTTTGCAAATAGTCGTTTCACGATTGAACGCCTTTTAAAAATCATTAGCTTCTTCATTTTCCATAAATCCAATAACTCAATTCAATTTCAATTATGTAAATATCGAGAGGACAGTTTTACCTACTTAGACCCCTAAGGACCCCTCAGATAAAAAAAGAAGATTCTTATTAAAGTATTGAGAGATTTTGATTGAATGTTATTTTAATAACTTGAACTTACAAACTCTTAAGCTTACAAACAGCAGAGTGTGTCTTATAGAAAGTTGGATTAAATTTTAATTAAGTTTCATAATGATCCGAAATATAATCCGAATAACACTTCGAATATTAATTTAAAAAGTTAAAACTGAGGATCTGAGTTTTCTGAGTTAGCATGGAAACACGAGTTGTCGAACTGTAACAGGAATAATTTGAGATTTACAGCAGTTTTATTGACATTTTTAGTAGCTCTTAAAATTGCTGAAACTCATAAAGTATAAGGAACAAAATGATCCTAGATATTCTTGTTCAGGGGAGTACGTGACTATTAATAAAGGAGGGGATACTCGTTTTGAGTCCCTTTGAAAGCGTTTGGATTTAATTAGAAATTTACGAGGTAGTAAATTTTCGCGTAGCCTACCTTCTATCTACGAGATTAATAAATTCATAGCGTTGGGCTACCATCTACCAAAAGACAAACACCTTCTGCAACCCGTTTCATATAGTTAACTTCTAGGAGGAATATTAAATCGAACATAATCTTGGGTGTGGTTCTAATCTTCATTTTCCACCTTCAGTCTTCACAGCTTTAGAACCCACAAGAAATATTTATTAGCTTCTAAATAACTTCAAAAATGTCTTGTTATCTTTTTTAAAGCATTGAAGACAGAATCAACCCTCAGCAAGTGATCGATTTCTCGATTGTCTTGTGAAACTCCAACGACCGGAAATTATCCAAGTTGAATCTACTTTAGCTAGAGTCGACTTCCGACTTATTTAGCTTCCTCTCTAACAACATTTTAGATCTGGGATCAGTGATGCCTGGCGCCACTTGAACTCCTCTTACTATTTGAGACTTTATTTTCTATTGAGATGAGATTCATATTGACTTTCATCAAATTGCAAATTTTCCCTAAACAGAACTAATTTCCAAGTGTCCACTTCTTCTCAATGGAGAAGTTTTATTTTTATTATGAAAATTCAAAATGCTCAATTTTGATGCATATTCAGATGGCCAGAAAATCGAAATTCCCCGCAGGCTAGTCGACTTACATAAGGGAGCAGTTGACCTATTTTGCAGGGCTGGTTTATAGTTAATTGATTTTGAGTTCCCTAACAAGCAGATTAGTCCCGAAACCTTGGTTGGAGTTGGTTGGTTTGGTGGTCCAAGTTCCCTTAATAACTTGATGTATAATTTCATTGTTGAAATACTCAGGAGGCATCAACTACTCTCCCCTTTATAATTCATCCATATCAAGAGCCGCCACCACAATTAATTTAGAAAATCACCCTCACTTCGATTTCACCAGTCATTCACGAGTCCATTAGAATGAATAACAAATTAATTCGAATTTAATGTAATTGAGGGGTGTTATATATCAAAAGCGAGGTCAACAGTGCCTGGCTCTCTTTGTTTGTTTTTATAATCAAGTGAAGCTAGTAAATACCTTTAAATTGAGTTTTATAAGAATTTATATATCGAATTATATCTGATTTATCAATCTATTATACTTTAATGAAAACACGTCTTCCATTTCGAGAAAGTTGCAATCACGGGGTTTCAATAAACGAAAAATCTAGGTTCATTAGGTTTTCCAACGGCGTTTCGCTTCGGGTTTCTTCCCTAATGGACGTCGAATCCCGGAGCGCCTCATCCTTTGTTGTCGTAAACAATTTTCCAAGCACATCCCTGAGGCTTCCTTGGAGACCACGTCCTATGTCATATTATATCGTGTAGCCAAACGTATGTCCATTGAAAAGTAGAATTTTCGTATAAAATCGACACTTGAATTGCAATTAATCTTGAAACTTAAATAATAATACTAATAATAATTTTAAAGTCTCTAAATGATTCTAATTAAAGGATTCATCGATTTTTAAGGGATGACTAAGTACTTTAACTTATTTTAAGAAACTTTAAAGGGTTTCCCAAAATTACAGGTGATTTTAAGAGAATTTAAGTGATATTTCTGGAGAATTCAGGTCAGAATTTTATATTTACACCAAATTTCATGAGTCGTTACCCCTAGATTTCAAATTTGGATAAAACAAGCATCTTGACTTTACTTGTGGTGAAAAAACCTCGGAATTCAGGTAAATCGGAATCCGATCCGATGAAAAGCAAATCAGATTGTATTGGCAGTGAAAGGCCTTCAGGCATGCAACAACTAATGTTACGTACGCGTTTCCCATTATAGCATTTAGAGCTATGCACATCCCGATGGGCGTGACGGATGCGAGTACGCATATGCAATTTGGGTTGGGAGGAGAGGGATGAAGCACGCATCACATCCCTAACAAATTATTCTATACGGGATGCACTTCTAAATCTCATGAATCGCCACTGAGAAATGTTAGTGAGCATTGTAATCAACTATTTGCAATAATTGTTAGATTCACACACCCTGGACGAAAATGCGAATTAATAATCCAAATTTACCGTTCTATGAGGTCCATTCGCCATCCTAGTAATCATTGTCGAGTTACCGTCCAATGCCCGCACATTAATCCATTCATTCCAATCAAATGAACACGTAATTCTCCATTCTGCAGTTTTAATTCACTCTATATCCATAATATAGATATTTACAGGGAAACTCGGATTTTTAATCTATTTATATTTTATTTTATATGATTTTGTATTATAAAGAATTATTTTTATATTTTTCCAGAAATAGCGAAAAATGAAAGAATTTCTAAGAAGGAATTTAGAAAATTTACTTGAGGCTTCTGTGGATCAAAACGTTTTAATTATGAAATATTTTAATACGATGTGTATTTTGTAAATTAAAAATTGATTTAAGGATTGTTTTTGGTTGAAATTCGTTTTTGGATGGAATTGAGTTTTTCTAAGTAGATAAGGTCGCGCTTCGCCCAGACCGCACTCGAGACGACCTGTTACGTGGACTAGATGAAAAACCCGGAAGAGTCGTCTGCCTGTCGTACTGACTCCAAGGTCAGTGTCGGAAACACTTTTTCAAACCGACACATTACGTCAGTTCAGTGTCTCAGATTGCATTGAAATTCTTTCAACACCGTTTAAATTTCACGAGGAAGACATTAATGAACGCCTTCTGGAACTTACGCAACCACCGTTTTTATATTAAATACGCACTTCCGTTTTCATATTAAATATATTCAGTTTAATCCAGACACTATTAACGTCACTTGGAATAAAAATATCAATTTATTATTGCACTTTCTTCGTAAAATTTTAGTTTAGATAAGAGTTTTTAAGTACTTTATTTACACCATAATTTTACAATTTTTTTCTTTCCACTTTTTTGAAGACACTAGTCAAGATTTAAAATTTTTGAACTTGGGAGGAAAAATAGTGTGGCCTAGTTTGATATTCTCTTATTTTTGTCACTTTTTGAGGAGAGATAAGTGGAAGTCGAGAAAGGGGGAGCTTTGGGAAAAATTGGAGAACTTTTTTGAGGATTTTGAGAAAGAATTTTGGATTTTGAGTAGGATTTCTTCCGCGCGCCGAAGAGCGTGCTTCGCCACACGTTACGAGCACGAACTACTCGTTTCGTGAGAGAGTCATCGCTATTATAATATTAGACTGGTCGGAGGCTATTTCTGACTAACTATGAAAATATACTTGGATCCGAGTTACACGAGTTCGCGGCTGAAATAATCCCGACCGCATTCGTGTGGTCAGTCACCGGGAAATTTGTCGAAAGTGACACGCTCTCCTGTCCCCTTCTCAATTCTCATCCATTGAGTGTACTTCGCTCCAAGTACTTTCCTCATTTTCATTTATTGTCCCTGTCTTTGTGATCGTGTACACGGGTGGCTGGTTTCGGAGACGGAATTAAGTTACACAAAAAGCGTCTTTTTTTAGTTTGCAAGCAATGAAAGTGGACTATTTTCTGTTGAAGTAAATATAAGAAACGTCTTAACATTTCTTAGAATTTTGGGAAATCCCTTAAAATTTTGGCAATTCTTTTTAAATTATTCAGAATCACTTGAAATACTTTAAATTCCACGAAAAAGTTTTAGATCCTTGAATATTCCTCAAAATATTTTTATAATCTTTCGAAATCTTTTAAAATTCCATGAGGAACTTAAAACATCCTTAAAGTACCTCAAAATCTCTCAAAATTATTGTAATTTTATGAAATTAAATTGCTTAATTGCTTAAATTGCTCAAATCTCTCTTAAAATTCCTGGCAACATCTTTAAATTCCTTAAAATTCCACGAAAATATTTAAAATTCTATAAAAATCCATAAAATCTTGTAGATTCTTTTAAAACTCTACAAATTCTATGAAATCCTTTAAAATTTCACAAAATCTCTAAAAAATAAAAAATATCTTGAAATTTTTAGAAATCTATAGAATCTCAAAAAATACTTGGAAATTCTTTAAAATCCTTGAAAATATTCTAAAAATTCTAAAACAAACTATAATATAAAAGACGAACAGAAAAATAGAAAAATATTTCAGATTTGCAAGAACCTGAAATCTGCATTTGATTACAAGTTCCACGTTTTCATCAACGTCGAAATAATTTGAGATTCCGACATCTATTTACCTAGTTGTACGTTTTTATGTCTGAACAACGAACAAAATTACCACTTCGTCATAAGAATTTTTTTCTTTTGGAATTGCAAATAGCCTCGTCGTTAACCCCCAGGAATGTAATGCAGAAAGAGAAGCAGGCGTAATATTAAAGGGAAAAGCTTGCAAGAGTAGCAGTTAACGCCACTGGATGTTTTACACTTCCTTCGTTGATTTGTTTTGAGGGTTGAGTCGTGACGAGAAAAGAGGGGAGGGGCAATACAAGTTATATGAGAAAGAGGCAAGGTCCAAAGTTAAATATATAACACAGGAGTGACGTCTTGTTCCACGAATTTACGATTAGAAGAGCTTTCAAGGTTCTCATAATTCAGAAAATAGTTTAAAAAAAGTTACTTCCGTTGTTTCCACGAATTTTCTTTAATAAGAACATTATTACTTCAATGGGAAGAAGAGAAATAAAAATTTACATTGTTCGTTTTGTCATCTTGCTGACAATTACCGACTTCGAAAGCTTGATACACTCAGAGAAAAAGTTTGTTTAAATCTCGACTAAATATAAGATATGTAATTATGAATGTAAAAACTGTAGGAGAGCTTTAACGAGGGAGAATATGAACTTAACATGAGAGGAAGGAATTCAGCGACTTCATTACATGAATTGCAGGTAAGAAGAATTCATCCGCGCTGAGTAATTCAAAACCAAGTCGTTCTACTCATATTAGAGTTTAGGGCAGATGAAAAACAGTTTTTAATCTCCACGTGTAATTTTCATGCGAGAATTATTCAGATGCCTTAGAATTTTCGACTTTCAAAGCTACTTCTTTTAAAAAAACGAAATTCTGTATGGTAAAATACTTTAAAGTAAATTTTTAACTAAAAACTAAAATTATAAGTAAAAGATCATTCTAAGAATATTTTTAAGTGTACTTCCGACTGCAATTGTAGTAGCAAGGCAGAAATGTAGATTCTGCGACAGTTCTCCGAATTCCAGAGTTTTAACGTCTCATTGTTAAATGTTTATGCAAAGCACGAGAGTGAATTTGATTCGAGGAAAAGTTTGCGGTGTTCTGTTGCACTTGTCGTGCAAGCAGCCGGAAACAATATCCAGAGCGTGTCGCGACACATCTTGCATTACCCGGTACTTAAACGTATAAACAATGGCAAAACATCCGAGGTCAACGAGTTTCGGTGGGTTTAGGAAGAATAACATTCCATTTATTAAAGTATAATTTGTTCCTGTAACTAAATCTATGATGACACCAAAGCCATTCAGTATAAAGCTCTGTTTCATCGTCGGCAAAAATATCCCATTACCGACGCATTGCTGGTTCTTGTCCGTGTCAAAACGGAACAGAACAATCAAAATAGGAAAGCTGTAGTTTTCATTTGACTTGTTTATTTATTTTTTTAAAGAGGTGGTTCTGGCAATTAGTTGCTCTGTTTCCTTTAGAAATCTTGTAAGAACAGAAGACATAACTTTTGGATGCCACCAAGTAAGTCTCGTTTCAATCTGATGCTGGCAAGTTGGAGATACTCCAATTTTGCTAATGCATCCCTTCGAAGCTTCCCAACCTTTCCTTGCCATTGGCCAAAAAGTGCCTTCGTCTACCCTCGGACAACAGTCACTGACTCTGAGTAGCCACTACTCCAATGAGAGTTTCCCTAACTACTTAGACTGCGAGTACACATTGCACTCATCCGTACTTTACCCCTCACTTTTGGGGTCCAAATATTTGCTACTAATTTACTTCTCTGATGGAGAGTCTATAAGAGAGATTTTAAGAAAAATAAGACGACTTTCACTGGGAATTGAAAGAGGGATGGAACAATTTTGAAACCTATGAAGAGATAAGAGGAGATTAATATCCTAAAAGGAGTCTGCAAAAAATTCTGTGGTAGTTTTCTGCCATCATCAAAGACAAGAAAAGGAGGAAAGGGAAAATTCTTTGCTTGTCACATTCTCACAGACCCTGGTCATATTGTCGCTACAAGTCGAGAGTACAATCTGTAAATGTCCCATTATATTTTCCCATACCGTTTTGTATGTCAAGTATAACAAAGACCTCTGTAAAAAATTACAGAAAACAAGGGGTGAATTTTTAAAAGAACTTGGAAAGCTTTGGCATTGATTAGAATATTTGTTACATATTTGTTATTTGATTGAATGTGAATACAATTTTATTTTTTAATTTCTCTGATTGTTTTTCATTATGGTACCTCGATTGAATTAAAAGGTGAAGCTGAGATTATTTTATTAAAAATGATGCATTTATGATGATGATTAAAAATTTTAATTCCTCGCAGGGTGAATGCCCTTCTCTTTTCTGGACGAGCGATTTTAATTTTCAGTCATAATTGCTATTTCTCTCTCACTATTATTCTCTTTTCCCTTTACACACTGCGATCCGTTTTTAGTAACTAATTTTAAGTAAATAATTCCAAATTGTTTCATCGCTTTCAAATATTAAACCGAGCATTAAATTTTGACTCTACTTTTACATAATAATTTTATTCGTTAAAATTATGATATTGAATCGAATATATTTCCGTTAGATCGGGGTAAAAATAGTTCATTTTGGACCGGAATTTAAAGGGAATAATCGTAGAGGTCTGAGAAGGTACAAATAGTGAGAAAGCTGACACAAGGAGTTCTTTGCAATGAAAAGTCTGAAATTCAAAGAAAACGGTAGAAAGTACAAAAAAAAGAGATTCCTTGATTAAACTCAGTCCTTTTGTTTTATATTTGACTAGGACTCGCTTGCAGAATTTTCACTGCTTTTAACGCCTCCTCCCTTTCTCTATTTTCATTCATTAATTTTGTTTTTAGCACGCGAAAGCTTTTTCTATGATACGCGAGACGTCCCTGGATTTTCCACCTGTAAAGGATAATCCTTTGACAAAGAAGATTAACAGCTTTGAAAATATTTTTATCCCCCAATTCATCATAAGGACAGTTTTAAGTTTCAAAATGTATTCAGAACATACATCAATATTTATGCTACACCTCCGATTTTTTATTACAAAATATTTTAATTAGATATTAAGAATAGAATAAAATAGAAACAGATAGAATTGTTCGATTGACGATTAAAGGAAAAGTAAAAAGGTTGTTGGTTTGTCATTATTCCTCAATCAAAGTGTCTACCTCTTCGTATCGCCTTCGATCCGGCTATCGCAATCGTAAGAAAAGGTTGAAATAAAATAAAAAAAAATAGAAGAAATTAGGTAGAACGGAAACGGGATTAATTCGGCTCGAAGCCCGCAAATTTATTCCAATCCTGCATTCTGCGTTCGTGTGCTTTGCTAAGGGGGTCGAGAGTAGACGAATCCAAAGCGAGTTCGCGTTATCCCAGTCACGTCTTTCTGGTTTTCTTTTCTCTTTTTTCATTTTTCCCCTATTTTACACGTCCCTTCTTTTTCATTCCTATACTTTCGTCTTTCTTTCTCTATCTTGAACTATTCCACCTGAAATACCGCACGTGATACTTGTTCGATCATGATCAGTTTATTCCAGAAGGACTTTCCACGAATTGATTATTCTCCACTTTTCCAGGCTTTCAGCTCAATTTTCACAAATTCCGATACCTACTTCCTTATTTAGTAGTATATCGTATTCCTTTATATTTATTTCTCCCCAGAGAAGATATTTTCTGCAATAATATAATCTATAAAATAAATAAGATGAACTTAACAAAATCGATAAAGTTTCTGGCGGATTCATTGAAGCTAATCTTATCGAAAAATGATTTCAGTGATCTCGGAAAATGTCGCAATCCTAAATTTCGTCAATGAAACTGAGGTCCAGACTGGCAATCTGCGAAAGTGGCAATGGTTGCTCCTCTTCTTGAGACTATTTATCAGAATCGTGTACTGGATCGATCTCAGAGAACGTAATTTATTTTCCAAGTTCCTTATTATTATTCTATCGCAGTTTTCCTCGAAGTCACGTAGCACCTAAAACGGTACACAAGCAGAAAGGAGGTCCGGTTTCAATCAGAAAAAAGTACACTGCACTCTCTTACTGATAAGCCAGATTTCCGTTTACTTGTGTCGATTAAAAATTTTCCATTCCATTTTTAATTCATCTTGAATCTTGAAAATAAAGTCCTACATTATTTTCGTTTCTACAGTTTTGTTCCCTGTCGTAGAAATGTAAATTATGTAAAAAGGCTACAAGCCTTCGAAGCGACGATGAAAATTAGTCTCAACTTTTTCGCTCACTTTTTTTTTCTGAAAACTAGTCAGCCTCAGGGATTATGTTAAGATTGTTTTTCCAGAGTTTTACAACCCCTTGAAAAATCGACATTGTGTATGTTGAGGAACGATAAGAAAAAACTGAGATTTTAAAAAGAAAATCAGCATCGTTTCAAAGAAAACTTAAAAAGTTAGTAAAGCTCTATAATTATCTAGATAGGCGCTGGATTGGCCTTGAATAGGTTCTTCAACTAGAACCTCTTTCCCTCAAAGGACTTTTGAAGCTGAATCGCAATTCTAAAAATAATCTTTTGCACCGACATAAAAGACACCAAGCCTCATGTGAAATTCATCGGGCAGCCTTTTAGTCAATTACATCGATAAAAGATTCAGAGAATTCAGAAAAGGTCCGGTCAATAAGCCATAAGAATCGAATGACTTTCGCGTCTAGGATTGGTCGACACTACCGGGGTTCTTTGTTTTTCAGGGGGTGTTTACTGCCGGGAGCTGTTCGTCCAGTTTCCAGTCTCGGTCCAGCGTTCAGCCATCTCGGCTTTGAGTTACAGTTCGAGAGTTTATAGGGATCGAATGACTGATCGTTCCCATAGTTCGAATCCACTTCTATTTGAAAAAGGAACTCCATAAAGATAAATTACATCCAAAGTCCCAAATCAGCAGTCTTAATACATAATTATAATCATTATTTCTTATTTTCATTCGAGCCAAAATTAGTCTAGAGCTCTACAATTGTGTTAATAATAAAATTCGCATTTTCGTACTAGAATAACAAAACTTTCAAAGTTTCTTAATTGGATTGTCAGCAGAAAACGAGAAACATCGCCCATAATAGTACCCAAGCTGCATCAGTCCGATTTCTCGATTCACAAACGTACTCTATTCGCGCATTGCACGTTACGTTTATAGTTTACTCTCAACTTTACGACCTTCTAGTTTCTACGCGGTAACCAAACTTTGAATTTTCCCAGAGACGCAACTGGAAACCTACAAAAATAAAAAAACCAAGTGGAGAGCCAGATAAGAATTAACAAGGAACCACCAGTTACTAAAAAGAACTACCTTTTGAAAAAGTATATTTAACAGTTGAATCTATGAAAGATTTTTTTATCATTTTCCTTCTCTTAGCGTTAAATTTTCGTCATCGAAACGAGGTTCTCGTATACTTGTATCCATTTCAATTTCCGTCCTCTACCGACAACGATTTGCATGGAAATTTCTTGTATCATGGATCGTTTGCATCTAAGCGTAAATTGGAAAACTTGCCTGTCAATGTTCGTCCCAGTGGAACTCTGGATACTAACGAGAAAAAAAGTGTTTATGTCAACCTCGCAACTGCATTTACCTTGCAACTTTATAGTATCCCATACTCCCTAATTCCCCTCCCCCCCCCCTTCCTCCTACAAAGCCATTACTATTATAGTTCACTGCAGAGAACAGACTTTATATCTAAAAAAAAGTGATAATAAAGATTATTTTACAGCAAATTGTCTTTCGTATTGCTTCCAATGTAAAATAAATTCCGTCTAAGAAACACTTTTGTCCGATTTGCCCTTGCTACGTCGAATTAATTTTCCTGTCAATTATCCTGTCATTATGTCACATCAAGAATGTCTTTTACGTAAGAGCGGATACTCGTTTTAAAATGATTACACGAGATATTCCGTTTTTATATTTCATGTCACGAGAAAACGTCGAACGTTCAAGCTCCTTTTTATGGATAGACAATACACAATAGAGAGACTGGAATACCTGTGGAGCGGAAAAGTATAATTATTCATAATACCCAGGTGAGGGCCATTAATATACATTCCACACCACATGCGTGCTCGCTGGCGAATCCCGCAAAATCGTGATGGATGGTTATGTATTCGCATCAAGGTATATCGGGAGAGAATTTCCCAGACGCCTGGTCCAGCGATTATAGAAAAATTCAACCAGAAACTCCACCTATTTTCACCGATGATGGATCTGAGCTTATGGACTTTTGATTAGACAGAGAGAAAATTGTGATATCAGATAATAAAATTAAGGGTATCTTGTTGATTGATGTCTACCTTTTTAACTGGGAGTCTTTCAATTATTCAAACATTATTCAAAGATTAACATTTTTTCTTTTCAGTATAAGTTCAAAGATACCAAAATCTTCCTTAAAGTGGCTCATTTCACAGAAAAAACAAGGACTGAAAGTGTTTACAGCTGAAATTCAGCCTAAAAATTGATTTCAGCTGTAAACACTTTCAGTCCTTGTTTTTTCTGTGTTTAAAGGCAAATTTCTATAGAAACTGATAGACTTATTAAAATAATATTATAAAGAATTAAAAAGTAATCAAGCACCTTCGAAGAATTAAAAGAATGATCGAAAAACAGGAGTGTTGAAACTTTTGACATGTGCTGTACATAAACTGAATTATGATGCCTAATAAAAAGGTGACAAATGTGTCTCACTTTTTCTGACCCCTTCATTGAAAGAGTTGGCAATTGACGAGAAGTGAATGGCGTGAGATTTCCCCTGGGGTCCTTACATGTCCTGGGGTGGAAGAAGATAATAATTTGCAATCCGTCTCGACAAATAATCCCACCAATTTGTGACTGCACAGTAGGAGGAAGCAATGATATATAAGGCACTTCCGGCTCTACCGGTGGCAGAGAAAAGGGAGATCGGGTGACAGGAAGAGGACTTATATTCCGAGGACTGAACAATTCAGGGTCGTTCATGCATTGGTAAGATATCACGCATCATCGCCCGAAGCGAATCGAACACTGACTTCCGTTTTCCAAATTATATCAGTATTGCAATTTAAATAAAATTGCAATACTGATTTAAAAGGATAATAATAAAGAAAAAATCTGGAACAAGGAATTGTTTCTGAGGCTTAAAAATAAGGAAATAGGTGATCCAGGAATAAAAATCCCAAGGAATTCTTTCTCTGAGAGACTCTTATACCTTCTGGTCCCTTAATGTCTTTCCCAAACGAATATTTGAGAAATGCGTCTTCGATAAATTTTATTTTTCGATAACCACACTCTGCGGTGACAACTTTTGTTGGATGATTTACTTTTCAGCGAGAAAGAAGTGTGGGCAAGTGAAAAAGAAAAAAGAAATGACTTTAAAGGGTGGAGTACTCAATTTGCCAAGCTCAATATTCATATCATATGTTATACCTCGTTCCACGATTCGCAGAGGCTGCAGAGGATGTCAGTAGATGAAACATGACCAGCCGAATTCGAGCAGCTACAAATCGAATTAGAGCCTCTATGAATCTTCCACGAGAATATGGACAAGGACAAGAGACTTTTCCGTTGGAAAGTTGGAAAGTTTTGCAAATTAATCTTTCGAGACATTTTCGCTCAAAGGATCGTCTATTTCATCAAATTGAAGAAAAACCAATATAATAATAACTAAATTTAACATTTTGTTTCCAGTCTTGATTACCTTCTTTAGTATTTACTTCGTTTTCTATTTACTTATAAATTGGCAATGGAAGAAAAAGTCTCTGCGAATAAATCTTGTTTTTCTTTGTGTAAATTAGAATTTATAATTACTGACTTGCAGAACTTGAAAGCAATGCAAACTATCTCGAGTTTTAAAGTTGCCTTCTGGTCTTTCTGAAATCGTCGTTAATTCCCAATGCTTATTATCGACCGTTAACTACCAGAACGATTCGGACTCGACCAAATTACGTAAGGAACTTAGCAACGCTGGCTTCTCGGGCAGCCAAATGTCGAGCGTCGCTTAGTGCGATTGCCGAAGTTAGTGTGATTAATTTCGAGTTAAATTAGATTGCCAGAGGAGGCTCAGGAAAGAGAAAGAGAGAGGGAGAGAAAGAGAGGGATAAACTATTTACCACGTGTAGAAGCAGAATTTCCTAACGTTGCGAAATCTGATTCCTTTTATTCGCTTCTCTTAATTCAAATATGAGTTCTCGAAACTTGATTATCAAAATCATTCATCAATTATCAAATGTAACTCTTTGACATTGTTAAATTTTTATACAATTGAGAGAATTATATACGATATTTATACGATATATATATTTATACGATTTATGAGAATTGTGATTGAATGAAGAAGAGGTGGATGATTGAAAAGCGGAAGTCTGTCTGATTTTTTGATTTTTAGAAAAAGTGGGCCTTTCAATCGTGAAAATGTGGTTGAGTGGCGACAAAATCGAAATTACCATCGTCGCTGAGCGTCAAACTGAATTCATAACGAGACACTCGCAAAAAAGATCGCATAATGCATGAGTGCATAATGCGCATGCAACGATACCAGTTTCGTATGCGACAATTCAAAATTACAAAACGGACAAAGCGATAATCATAAATTTATGCGAATTCTGCCAGATAACAGGGATTATGAGCAACTATCTGTCTCGCAACCACCAAGAAAAGCTCCGCAGATTGAGATTTTATTTGATCAACGTTTACTAAGACGATACAAATTATATTTTATATTTTCGAATCCATTATAAAAAATTCAGGCTCGGCATCGAACACCGAGAAACTACAGCACCGTAAATTAAAAAAAAAAAATAATAAAATTTTTCATAAATTGCGTCACGAGTTTTAAAAGTTCAAATATTTACTCGTAACTTTTTCAAAACATTTTTTATACGAAATCGGTGAAATGCATACAGTATATTTCATCTGCGATTCTTGATTTGAAATGGATTTAGGTGTACAGCAATAAAAATGGAAATTAAAAATCACGCTTTCAACTTTAAAAATTTTTGGGAACTAAATCTTAATTTGCAGAGTTAGAGGTAAAATTATGAAAAGCCTATACTAGCGATTAATTTATAAAACTTGGATTGGATTGCATATTGGAAAATTAAATTGGAATTGGAGTTTGGAAAAGGGGGTGGTAAAAGTTTTAAACTAATCGTAAGTAAGCCGCTTTTCGGAAATTGAGCCGGAATTAGAATGTGAATATAATGAATTCAAATGAATTACTTCAGAATGAAAATTAACTAAGCTGACGTCACAGCCGAAATATTTGGAAAGCAAAAAATGGCTTTTCCATTCAATTTCATGCTTTTACTTACATGTCTCGTGTCCCCAGCGAGAAGTGGAGTGTGTGCCTGCAACAATGAGCGGTCCTTCTCGTTAGAAAGACGAAACTTCATTTTTTTTTTTTGCAAAAAGTCAAACACATTCACATGCTCTTCATATTTTCATGCGGGGTTTCTACGGAAAATCTAGAATTCTGGATACTATCGAAAACTACAAATATTCGAAACCCTAAATTCGAAAACGTCTAACGAGATAAATATCAAATAAAAATTAATTATGGGATGATGAATGAAAACTAGGGACGAAATGAAATTGGAGAAAGGAAATATGTAACACTTGGAAGATGAGGTTGAATCGTAAAATATTTTCATTGAAGCGGAATTGACGTGAATTTTCCAGGAAATAAAATCTCTCTACTTTTATAAGGTTTACACTCTACTTTCATATTCAAGCGTTCCTTTTCAATTTTTATATTTTGAAAATTCAGCCTCTTTCGATTCGTAATTTGAAATTACGAAATTCCGCAGATTTCTTCATAAAACATGTTTTTTTTTTTCTTTTAATTGATGAATTCTTCGGGAAATATCTGATGTTTTATTATGTTAACCGCGCCAGCTCGTCTGTATTATGTTTAAGGCTTTATTATGTTTAACTGTCTTGTATGAAAATACACCACATGGTAAGTTACGTCTTTGCACAAAAATAAGTGACCCTGAAGTATTGTAATCTCGAGTATTTCCTTAAAAATCCGCCTTCGAAATAAAAGAATAAAACAAAAGTTTAAAAAGGATTTAAAAATCATTAAATGCGATATAACGTTAATTTTATGTTATAATTGATTATAAACTTGATAAATTTCTTTAATTTTGTAACCAATCCCTCTTTTTTAGAACCTTTCCTCTATTTGACTTTTCCAATCCTAATTGGAATTTATTGAAAGTCCAGTAAATTCGTTTTCATTAAGACCTTTATAAAATCCCTCCCTCTGCCGAAATTTCTCTTACTTGATACGAGAATTTATAGACCAAGACCTTCGATATCGAATTTATTTATCGAGAACTATACCCAAGATTTAAAATAAGGGTTTCTTTTTCTAATTGAGGGATGAACCGTATAAAATAATTCATCAATAAATCATATCTATCTCCGGATAGCCATTAAAGCGTTTTATGGATGGCAAATGAAAGAAGGAAAGAATTACACTGGAAAAGTGATTTATGGGATCATAAATCATTATTTGGATGCAGCTCCCGCGATGAAATAATATTATATAGATATATATAGCAATAAACCTTTATCTACTGAAATTAATACTTTTTTTTCCAATCCGAATTCGCTTTTTGACTCTAAGCCTACAAAGTGCGTTAATTGGAAAGTTAGATTAAAGTCAGGGAAATAAAAATTTATCACATCCTCACCACGTTTGAAATGAAATATCCATATATCATTTTCGTTTAATTAGACTTTATAAAGGTGAAAATTTTAAGGTGAAAAATTGGGTGAATTTGTCACCTTTGCAGAGTATCGATAAACCAGAGGATGTGATATAAAATATGTGAATAAATTTTCTAAGGAAATCGATATTCCATAAATGTGTAAATGTAACCGAATCCGAATCATTCACGATCTTAAGCAGAGATCTAACCCAACTTGACCCGACTGAACATATCTTGGTCCAGACCAGCTTCGTTCTTATCGTGAAATGTATTAACGACTTTGCATTTGCTCTTCCATCTCTTTCTCACTCTTCTCTTTAACTGAAGCTGCCTTGCACGTTCGCAAATCCATTAAAGCCTCGAGCTGAGAATTTCAATGTTCCCTTTACTAACGATACTCGTACCAGTGCAGTGCCGTCTCAGAGATTACGAATTTACAAAGCCGATGTAGCGGTTCTCCATCCGCAAGATTCTAGAATCTAACATCTATGAATAGTTAAATTCGTTCGACGTTGCTTTGTTATTCATACCTCTCGGATTAATCTTTCACAAGCAACGATTCTAATCTGCTTTGCTATTCATTTGATTACTTTTAATAAATCAATCTGATAAAATCGCAGACACAAAAAAAAAGAAAGAAAAAAAGCAGAGAGGATATTCCTGTTATCGATATTTACCAATATTGAGACACTTTTACGGTTTGAATCCGTGAAAAAGGTTCGTCGCATTTCATTTAATAATGAGTCACGATTATTTTCCAAAAAAGACAAGAGACCTTAGCAATCAAGGGAAAAAAGATGATCAGGTTCTTCAAAGCCTGTAACGTGACTCTCAGAGAGGGAAAGTAAATTAAAGCTGCTTTTTCTCGAGCTGAGACCCTCGGTCGCAAGCAGCTTGATGAGATTAGTAACACTTAAGCATTTCTAGAATTTCCACTAAGCATTGTTCAAATTATATCCGGCTCTCTAAATATAATGATAAAATATTTTATATAATGGGAAAGTTAATGGTTAATTAATGTGAAGCTATTAAAATTGCTTTTCTCTATTTTTCTTCGGTTTAGAATGAGTTGAAGTTCAACAGCGGAAATTCGACAAGAAGGAAGTGCTTTTAAAAGATTATGTACCGCGATTTCTATTATTTTTTTGGGAGACAAAAGTAGTCACTGGACGTAAAAGCGCAGCTAATTGAATTTAATATTCCATCGTCTGTGAATCAGGTTGACGCCTCGAGGACGCCGGGCGTCGCTGGCCCCTTATAATTAATTACCATTCAGCTCGGCGTCCGTCGCAAAGAGGGCGATGCAAAAGGAGTTAGTCGCCCGTCCAGGAAAAGTTTCCTGAGCTCCAAACGCTTGGATGCAGCCTCCCTTTTATTCTACTCTCTTCAAGAAAAGAAAAAAAAAATGATCGTAATTTCCCCTTCTTTGTAAGCCCGACGCGTCGGTCCACTCCAGAATGCAAGGGAGAGTCTCGAAATGGGAAGCGCTTTCGATAAAACAGATCGTAAAAAATGCACCCGTTAATGGAAGCGATTCGATCCTCAGAGCTGCTTCCGTGAAACGAGTTAACGTCTCGATGCGCTATAATAATTGGCACAATCGCCGTAAATAAAATGATCGTTTGTTACAACTCTGCTAATTTTTCTGGAGAACTTTACGCTTTTTACAAATGAAAACTCTCCGAAACAAATATTATTTATGGAATTCGCTAATTAATTAAAGCCCGAGGGAGGTAAAAAAAACCTTTCCTTTTACAGTTACATTTTTCCATTGATCTCTCGCACCCTGAGGGAAATATCCAAGATATTGAATTCAAAGACAGAAATTGCAGACTGACATAAAAAAGAATGTCCTGGGATTAAAATAAGTGCCCCAGGAAAAAGAAAAATAAAGCTTTGTTGAAAAAAAATAAGACTCCATTCAGTGGGAGGCACAACAGGAAATAAATGTGTGCACCAGTGTGTGCATGATGCAGAATGAAAATGTCTGGAAGAATTTCCCATGGGTCACAGAAACGAGCTGTTCCATTATAATTTATTGCAAATGCATTCACCTACTACTTCCTCATCAATCCGAGTCCTTGAAATCTTAGAATACATGAAATCAAAGATGATCAAAGAAGCGATTAAACGAATAATTACATAAGTTATCAAGAAAAACTACGCTTTACTTAGCACAGCTTATCCAGCTTCACAGGTTGAAGAAGGGGCATCTTTACCGATAAAATATGAATCGTATCCTCATCCCTTTGGCAATTTCCACCCCGAATTCAACGATCGTACGTAGGCAAATCCCAGCTGTGAATTTGAAAAATGTCGGGCAATAATTCTCTCCCCTAGCTGGCTATATCTCCTTTTTGAGGGATGAGTGCCGATCCGCAGGTGTACGAATCTCCTCCAGAGGAGGGAAGAAGGGCGTAATGGACGGAACGAAGGATTACAAGGTTAGCGTTACTCGAACCAGCATCCGCGAGAGAAAATGACATATGATGGACGTTCAGATTTAGCAGGAATAAAAAGCAAAAAAGAAACTAAAAAAAAAATTCGCGAATACCTCTTTTATAGAGGAGCCTCTCGTCGTTCGTAGGAAATTTAATTACTTGGTGTTAGTTTTCCGACCGCATAGCGTCCGACGCGGAAAAATTGTTCCTCCTTTTTCTCCGTACCACCGAGTCTACACACAGACCCTTTTGCGCTGGTCCGGTCCCTAGAGGCTTTCATCTTCTAAATCAGATCAAAAGCGTACATGACGGGTTGCAACGTGAGCGATCATAAAAATCCCACAATTTCGCAATAATCGTAATTTATTTATCAACCAAGAATCGGTCAATATTGGACAATTGATTAGAATTGGCAAATAACATTGATACAATAGCCAATCATGATTCTGTGTGTTTAAAGCAGACTAATTCCACTTCTGACAGATTATTCAAATTAACTTGATTTCCGTTCATTAGTATTACTATTTCTACTGCTCTCTAAACCTGAATCAGCGAAATTTTCACTGTTTGAATCAGTGAACGATATTTTCACTGGAAAATCAGCGAGAAAAATTTTTTATGTACTTTTGACGCATGCGCATTATCCACAGGCAGAAAAGGATAATATTATACAGTATTAATATGTTTATTAATAATGTTTATAAATTTCAAATTTCAAATACATTTTTATATTCTATTAAGTGTGTAATAAATGTTCATTTTTAAAAGTATAAAAAATTGAATATTTCCAAATTTTGTCAGGGAAATTTAACTGTTAATCAGCGAAAAGTTCACTGCTAATCAGCAAAATAAATTTTTCGCTGATTAGCAGCTGTATACTCTAGGTTGGTTGAATCAGCGAAATTTCGCTGATTCATATTTAGAGAGTGGGAGTTACTAATCTTTTATTCGAGGATACTCGATAGCCTTTTGCATTATATCCTGAATGATAAAACAGTGATAAATGTAGTCTTTACAATAGAACTGAGTTTTTTGTGTCACACGCAGTTCGTGCTTTATCGGTAATAAAAACGCGGCCGTGACTATTATTTATGCACACCATTTTCACTGCCTTATGTACCGCAGAATTTTATGATTCCTTCACAGGGACACCTGCGGGTATAAGGTTTCTCGTAATTTAGATATGAGCAAGTTAGAGTGCTAATAAAATATATTCCAAGTAAATATTTCTCTAGTTTGAATAATTTAGGCCTCACAGTCTCTATGGGGGAAAAATAGGGACATTTAAGAAATTTCTAGAAGAATTAGAGAAATTCCCTATTTGCTTTCAAACTTTGATACTTGAAAGCCATTAGTTCTCTCACAATCAGTAAGGAAAATTTGACGTCCGTTCATGACGTCACCGACGCTTGAAAACGGGTCCTCTGTAAAGGGATTTAATTCTGAAATGGCAGACTGAACCTGTCGAGATGTCAAGTCGAGGATGAAGTTACGAGGGCGCGGTTCGTGAACACAACGGTGGTATGCTCGCATTTAAGGGATGACGGTAATTTCGTTGCTGTTGATGTCAAAGTTGTGCGCGAGGTGTGAAGAGCAACGTTTAACGACTTGAAGAGAATAAGAGGAAAAGTCAAGAAAATGAGGCTTTGTTGTTGACTGAGTGGGAAATTCTCCAACAAGAGTTGCAAAAGTCCGAACTGGTCTTTTCCATTGGAGGAAAAGTCCTAAAGTCAGTGTGCAACGACGTTCAGTAAAATACGCTCGCAAATACAAACGGACGTCCATTTGTCCAATGTCGTTCGACCACTCGGTAGGACGCAATGCTCGTTTTCCCTCGCCATATTCCCGCGAAAACAAATAGGTGCCTTCGCTATTTCTCAGCCGATCCAATTTACAGAAAATGGCAGCCGGACTCGGCACCACTAGGGTCGATTCATTGGATGGGATTTGCCTGACGTCAATAAGAATTTAAGGCTCAGTCATTTTCTGAAAGGTCTATCTAACTAAGCCTCAAGTCATTCGAAAACTTTGTAGAGATCTTCAGATTTGTGTGGCTACTTGGCAAGCCTATTTTTCATTGTTTGTCTATGGAAAAAGTAAGATTCTCTGGTAAAGAATATTCATCGAACATTTTCTGAAAACCACTCAATAATGACTTTCCTCTTTTCCAAACTTTGTTTTTCATATTTTAACCGTCTCTCGGAACCGGGAGATTGTAAAGCCTCGCCTGAGTAGATACTAAATCATCGACTATCCCGCGACAGTGAAACGATGTAAGAGACTCCTTCAACGACACTGCGAAACTGATTCACTGCCGAAGTCTCAAGTCAGCGCGAGAAGAGGCTATCCATCACTCGGAGGCGTCTTGTCGAGCTTAGTATCGATAAGTAAAGGTCGAAGAAGCGCGTTCCTTCAGAAAGTCCTCCAATGAGATTCCGCCTTCCATCAGGGATCAAGTCCCTCTCATTTTTTTAACATCCTTCACAACCCATAAAATCTTCCATCTATTTTTTTTTTTTTTTCAGAAATCCAATAATCTGAATTGGCATTAAGATAAATGTTGGATTTATCGACACCTTAAGGCGGATTCCAGATTTCAAATGCAATATAAAAATGCATTAAAAGCAATATTAAGAAGTTCCATTTATGATGGTAACTCCAACATTTGCATTAGAATTTTTTACTTCCAGTATTTCCCGCCATTGTACCCTGTTTTTATGGATCTCGTGATTTAAGGAAACAGGACTGCATTTCGAAAAAGGCAGAAGCGGACTACAAAGTAGAAGATGAATACTCTAAGGTTTTTGTTTTTCTTTGCGTAACAGTACTTTAAACGGTCTGATTTCACGGCGATTCTCTCAGGCCGTTCATTTCCCAGGCACGTTTCGCCCAGGGAGTCGGTAAAAAAGTCACTTTGCGTTAAGGTAAGGTCTCGGAGGGAGTGCACCAATTTATCGGATTTCCCGAAACGCTACGTCACTGTTGCACCGGTGAACAGTATCACATTTTAGGGACAGAGTCCTGGAAAGGTAAGGAGATTCAGGCTTGTTGAATCTCATTTCCTTCAGCCAACGAAATGTATATGATTGACAAGAAATAATAATTCACTTGTCCCTACGATGTAAATAAGTATTTGCAATTAAGGTCGGTTCAATCTGCTTTAAGGAAGCTCGTTCCCAAGCCATTGTCAGCGTAACTAGCTCGGCATAACCGTGCAATTAATTAAGACAATTGCTTCCTACTGCGCCTCCATGAGAACATTTTCAACCTTGCTATTAAACCTCGCTATAAAACCTTGCTATATTAAACCTTGCTATTTCTGGACAGTCTCGCACGTAAAGTTCCATTGACTCTTCAGATCGAAAGTTGTTTAGACTAGTGTTCATTAATGCCTTGCATCGTTAATCTAAAACTGCGAAACTAAAGTTCACCAGCGAGGGTATTAATGAGGAGCAGTTTACCCTTCGGACTTTCTAATTGCTATTGGAAACACACCAGTTGTTAGGCTAAGGCAAGGACGAAAATTTCGATGGTAGTAGGTCGAGTCTAAATTAGGGCGACAGGAAATCACGGGTGGCCTTTCTCCCAATCAATTAGTGAAGAATTAATTTCCTTCAGCTTTTGCATGGTCCGTCACCCCTCGAAGGACTCTAGGTGAACTCTCTGGTGACGTAAATAATTCGATTTAGCAGTTCACTCAATCACACGTTGAACTTGCATTAACCCCCATGACCCCGAAATCTCTTCTATTTAATCCACTCTAGGCTTTTTTTTTTTTTTTTACAAATGTTTGCACGCATCTTGTTTGCATCAATGTCGATCATTGTTTCTTCATCGCCGCTCCGGTTTCCACTGGAGCGTGCTATTCTTTCAGGACAGGGGATTGCAGTCACGCATTCTATCGAATGGGTCGACACTGGAAGTTTAACAATAGGGGAATTGAGTCCAGAGACAAACTCGTCGCGAGTAAGCCTCTACGTCTGTTTGGCGAGTCCACAACAATCCCTCGTTAAACGAATTCTCGAGTTGAAGCCTTTAATCCTAGCTCTTGTCACGTTCTAGGGAAAACTTGTTTACTGGTCTGTTACAATTTACTTGGACATAAAACTGATATCAAACTGTCCAATGTCAATTGGATGATGCAGATGAATATTATGCGAGATTGATTCAATCAAATTTGGTGTTTCCGAGTGCTTGTTTTAATCTAGAATCGATAAAGTTAATGCAAGTGGAGTCCTTAATTGTTGTCGGGAGGTTTATCTCTCGGTGAAGGGATGAATACGAAACTACTGGTGGTATTCTAACGCGAAATGTATGACCGGCAGCCTACCGTGAAACACTCCACTCAATGGCATTTGGTTTTGGTCGTGAGGAGGTGAGGTGAGGCATGTAAGTTACACGATTCAACATTCAGCTCACGGTTCGCCGAGGTTTGTGGGCTACCAAGCCTTCGCCTTCCAACAACCCCTTTAGGCAGTAACCAAGGCGTATAGAAGGAAAGGTTCCAAGGGACATTTTGCCTCGTATATTGCTCTCAGATTCAACGAAAGGATTCAGGATCTCGAGCGTAGAACCAAAATTATGCCTGAACCAACTTTAGAAATAAAAACTTTCAAAGAAATTTCTCCCAAAACTGGAAGATGGAAACAATGGCTAGGTATATTGCTATTCTGTCTTTGTGGAATCGATTTACTGTGAAAACTGGGAAAGCTATCTATCATGTGCAGTAGACGATGCAATGGCGTAGGTAAATATTTACCTACATCGGAAATCCGCTCGGGCACTTTACTTCATGTGACGCGTTGTGCATAACTTTTGAACGATAATCGCAACAAGGTCAACGTGACCCAGTTTGCCATTATCGACGCGCACACATGATGTCAAAGTAGTGTATCATCTGGTTATTCGACATGAAGACAACAGATGATAGTGTTGATAACTAACATGTGTCAACCGTCAATTTTAATATCAGTTAACAGAATTTGTTTATCAATCATCTTCATTATGAGTTATACAATGCTTTTAATGATTTCTGCATGACTGAATATATACGATACAGCGACATCAAGTGGAAAGACAATTTTTTAATTTTTTAATTTGACAAATTGTCAAAACTGCCTCCTCTAAAGGAAAGTGCCGTTTTCTATTCGCTCTTAGAATTCTTCTCGCGAGAAACTCGATCGTAATATTAATCTTGCGTACTGTGATTATGTAATCATATACGCAACACATATGCAATTGGATATCGATACGGCCTTCGCTCAAATCACGACGTCTCGGCAATCTTCGACACGCGACTATTTACTCTCGCAAATCTTTCAAGCTCTCACCTCTTTTTCAATTAAATCTCACACTGAGGGAACAATCACTGATATAGTCATTAAACAGAAGCAGATTATTTTACGTGAATGTGGAATCAGGTTGAATGATTCACTGTAGTAGAGATTATGAATTAGGGGCTCTGAAAAAAGCTTTATCTTGCTTTTTATTATCACGACGTAATCTTACTATAATGTTATATATAACTAGAATGCGTAAATAAAGTCTTTCAAGAATGGAGGTTCTTTCAAGGTCTAAGAAACTGGAAAAGTGTCTAGAAGGTTACGAATAATTAACAGTAATCGTACGTTGTTTGTTGTACATGATAGAAATTCTCGTAGGAATAAATAAATGATCTAAAAATTGAATTGCATCTTTCGTTTAACTGAATAAGAGCTAACCGTATCTCTATTTTCTGTGCTGAATATTTTTTTGCTGTATGAAGCATTGACTAGCGAAATTGTGGCACGAGATGACTCACCGTGTCGAGATTGAACAGGCTTGAAACTTTCTTCAGGAACCCGTCCTGCGACTTCTTCTTCCTTCTTGTAGTCATCTTCGGCTGATCGGCGGACAAGAATAATCCGATAATAATCCCAAGGTTCAATTTGAGCAGAAACACATTCTCTTGGCTGCTTTTTTTTCTCACTCTTTTGTCACAACTTTTTTTTTCTACTTTTCAAGTACAACGAAACTCACTATGGTGCTCCTTAAAATGCACGATAAGAATTTTTCACACAGAGAGTTCACTACGCATTGTAAAATGCTTATCACAAGACACTGATAGAGACTTGAAGAATTCTGTATTGCACTAACGCGAGGCACTTTATCAGACTTTCGTTAAACATTGGGGAATGATTATCTGCTTTTCCTGAACTGTAAACGAACTGTAAGAAAAAAAAAGTAAGATTCCTGAAGGTCATCTCGACGTGAAATTTTTAGATAGTGAATTATCGCATTATCCAAGCATGCCGAGGATTTAATTCTTGGGTTAATGTAATCATTAAAGAGTCATTGACCCTCTATTTCGAAGAGAAGGAAGTCATGATTTAAAAATTGCATCTAAACGCCTTTTTGATCAAGGAAAGTTCGCCTTTGACTGTTTCTAATTTAACTCTGGTGTTATGAAATCCGTTAGTCGGTAAAACGCTGAGTACACACTACTCGTGTTACGTGCCCTACGTTCCTACTACATTTTACACGTAGGTGTTTCTCCCACGATTCTGGCGGACAAGAGAGATGGATAAAAATCAAATAGAGAGGGAAAGTCTGACAGAATCAAATTTAGAGGGACTTCAAGGGAAGAGGGGCAAATATAACAGAGGGAACAGGTGTCTGCAATCAACCACCGTGAACCAGGGCCAAATTGCGATTCACGTGCATCCTACTTTTTATTATCTTTCGCGTACTACAACCTAATTAATACAACGCATCGCCATGCGTATCGCGAAATGAGAAAAATTTAAAAAAAAACAAGGAACGATCCATTAACATTTGCATTAAGGGCTAATATTAATATTTCAATATTACTATCATCTTCTCGATAAAATGTTCTTTCTGAAACTATATTAACGCTTCAATATTGGATGTTTTAGCTCCGAAGTTTATAAGAAGAACTTCTATTTCCTGAAAGTTAAATTAGTTGTCTACTCTATTTAAAACTCCATTACTTTTGTGTCAGAATTAAGTTTACGCCTATATTGCTTTACAAATGACCCATTAGCTTCTCCTTGTGATTACAAACTCACGTTCTTTGAATATCAGAGCGATAACAAAATGTAAACAGAAATGAAGTTTCCCTTTCCATTTTCTCTGGTAAACTTGAGCGTAAGTCTTGCTAGTTTTTGTAACAGTTTCTGTTGATTTTTATCTTTAGACGTGCAAGGTATGTGTTCCGAATGATTAGCTTCTGTTAACTCTCAATGTAAATTTTTACTCAGGGAATTCCGAGGGCATTTCTTAATACTATTCTATAATTCTATTTTGTGCATAACACGAATTAAATTGAGCATGTTATCAATTTGCAAATGTGCAAAATTGTGAATGGGAATTATTCATTCATGAATAGTAGAGCCAATAAACAACTCTATGGGTTATATTCTACCCATCTTCGCTACGTAAACAAATTCCAGTTCAATGACTAAATAGAGGGTCCGACCCACATACTTAACTCCTCAATAAATATCATGTATACATTATGTTCTCTAATAGGTAATTAAACTCGTAAGCAGAATATTCGCAATTCGATGGATAAAAATAAATCAGCTCATCTGCACACAAATCAAATGAAACTGTAGCTATTCAAATCAATCGCTTCTTACTTTGTTTAAATAATTTTTTTTGGAAATTCGTTTCTTTACAAAAATTATTACTATTGTTCTGGCTGAATATTTATCAATTTTCAATGATTGAAAATAATTGTATTCGTTTATCCTTTTCCAAAATATGTTTTGAATTTTCCCTATAGCTACTATAGTTAGTAGTACCAAAGATATTATTGTTGGTAGTACGTTTGTCCTAATCTGTTATCGTTATAAAGTTGAAGATGGTCAGGCCCATGTTTTTAAACTATAGCTCTAATAAAATTCCAGATGTGACAGTTGCTAAAGAGAAACTAAGAATTTTGATTTTAAAACATTTTGGAGCGTATTTGAGAAATAATTGCCCCGGAGACCCGTGTTCGATTTCTGCCAACTTTGTTTTTCGTAATTTCTAATGTTTTCACTTCGAATTTAAATAAATATAAAATTATGTTTAAAATGTAATAACATTTATATTTGGCTTGTGAAAAAGCTAAGCCCTTTAAAGTTTGCAATACGTATTTGCTTCTTTTTTGATATTTGGGAAAATCCCCGAAGTGTTTAGGAATTTTCCCTACAAAATGTTTGGGCAAATCTCTGAAAAGTGTTTGGGAAATTTCCGTAATAAATGTTTGGGACAATTCCCGAAAAATTGTTTACAGTGTTATTTTAGGAATGAAGATTTCTTAATTTGCCTCAAGTCTGATGTATAATCAGAATTTAATTTAATGATATTCATGTATTCGTTGCATGTATTCGTAATTATAGGTGAAACGTGCATCCCGCTTAAACGGCGACGCAATAATTATCCAATAAATTGTAGATCTATGCGCATGTGCTTTTAATTCTGGGCATTGATTGGAATGATTGATGCATAGATCTAGTTTCTAGTTTAAGCTGGAGGTTGTCATTGATTTCTAATAGGGCTGGGTTCTGTTGATGTGAAGTCGCTTGATCTTTTATGTAATTTCAATAATAAAGAGAATCCTCGTTGACATAACATTCAAATGCTTACTAACATCTCGAAATAGCATATGACGTGTATTATTTATTGTACACACTCTTCAAGAGTAAACTTTATGAAGTACCGATCTTCTTTTGAATTTATAAATTATGTATTTTCTTGACTTATTAAAACTCAACATTGACTCAAGAATTATCTAACATATACAAATATTTTCCTTTGATTTCTTGCAGATAATATCGGGTTTTCCTTGTATTTCTTCTTTATTTTCCGCTTAAGCGTCAAATAATTCAATCTGCTTGCATTCTCAGCAACTTTTTAGCGTTTAGTCTTTCACAATTTACTTTCTTACAAATCCTATTCCTTAAAGGCTATATATAGTCCTAGGGACTTGCTGAAATAATTTCTAAATTCTCTCTCCCAGTTTCCGTCTCAGAAAATTCTTGATTTTCCGGTTCAGTGGCAACCTTGAATAAAATCCCAGTTTTCTTCTCTGAATATACCATCTTCCAGAATTCTCTCTCATCAAATAATTTCTCATATTTTCAGGAACGGGTATTTTTCTAGAACAGGTTCTTTTTAGTATAGCGAGGTCTACATAACGGAATCGTCTCCACACTTCAAAATGAAGGATACGAAATCACAAACCTCTCGAGGACTCTCCCCCAACATTCTTAATACCAAACTGATCACCGCTTCAATTATTTTACATCAATTCTCAAGTAAATCAAAAACGCTCCCAAAAATCTGGAACAAATTCTCAAAGTACAACAGCTAGTCAGCGTCTGGCGTCTCTCTAACCTAACAGCTAACAGGTTGTCTACCCATCTCTCTCGCACTTACCGGCATGCTTGGCGCGAGGAAAAATTGCATCGGAATTTTTGAGACGAGGAACACTAGTCGAGGTCGGCCCTTGACACGATACGCACCTGCAACACTTCAGGAATCACTTTTAAACATAACACACGCACTTAATCACAATAGACACTCAACTCGACGCTTTTAGATTCAACTTAGACGCTTTTCTTTCCCCTCTTTTTTCAGCACACTCGAAAAATCACGAAAATCACTGTCAACTCTCAACTGGCTACAAAACCAGCTACAAATAGAAACAGGTTTTCGCCATTCCACCCACACTCGTCAACTTGTGCACAGTTCTTCACTCGCGCAACTCGCGAAAATACAATTTTCCCGTGAATAGAGGAAAACAAAACTGTTCTGTCAAAGCCGCCGCCGCGTAATCGGCGATGCGGCTTTTTCGTGTGAACAGGTTGTTCGTACGAAGTGTCCCGAAGAATCGACGCACTGGCTATTATCACGGAAGTTAGGTGTAAGTCGAGAAGCGGCTTTCACAATATTAGAACTTAACACTGCTGCCACGGCTCCAACGGTTTTAGAATTCCGAGAAGCGAACTTTTGAAACAATTGAAAGTATGTCTGACGATTTTGAGCTAGGAACTGCTGGCGGTTTGGAAATTCGTGGAATTTTTGATGAGAAGTGACTAAAATCGAGAAGAGAGGTACCAGCACTACCAACAGGTCTTGCTGACAACGTCAAATTCATGTGGCCGGCATAATTCTCCAGCACGCATGAAAGAACGAGAAAACACGAACCGAAACGATCTTGCACGATCGCTTAAGGATCGGCAGGGCCGTAGTTGGACAATTTGGAATATTTTAAAGTGTATTGAAAGGGGGCGGATGTGTACAAGTGCCGCAAGAATCAATTTTTCAATTTTCCTGACATACCTGACCTAATGTTCAGCTCAAAATTCCATTCTTCATTTTAATCGAAGAAAATAATAAATATTTTTTTACTCTGCGGAGGGAAAAGATTCCAAATTTAATATTTGTTGAGTAAAATGAAGAAATCGAATTTTTGGATTAGAACTTGGATCTAGCACCCTTAACATCCACGAGAAACTAAAAGTTTTTTAAATTCCTAAAAAGCACTTAAAATCCCTTAAAATTACTTAACATCACTTGAAATCCTTGGAAAGCTTCTAAAATCTGTCAAATGAACTATAAAGAACTACAATAATATTATAACAAAGTTAGCATTATTGTTCATTTATATCAATTTTTTTCCCTGACATTTCCCAGAATCCCAGCTATGTTATTAAAACACTGGAAAATTTTATTATTTATAAAGTTTTTGTCCCTATAATTCGTAAAATGAAGCGAGCTTCAGACAGTAACTGGTTAATATTTTATTATTGAAACATTAGAACCGTTTTGTAAACAAGTCTCAATTTTAAATAATTTTTTTTTGGATTTGAAAGGAACTCGAGTTAATTTATATCATTTACGCGACCGCATTTACTCTCGATGATATCTCGTTATCCTTGACGTATTTTTTTAAAATTATTCTCTAGTAAATAAACCGTTGTCTACAAAGGGCGCATACGCTTGAAGCTATGACCCGGAAACTTAAACGAACCTTTAGAACTCAGAGGGAAGCAATTTCCGAGGAAAATACGTGCATACGCTGACCGAAACATGAAGTGGATGATATACACTTAAAACCTAGCAATTTGCATCTCTCCATCGAGAGAAGGGATGCACTGAAATTCCGGTTCGAGAAGATCATAGTTTCGTAAATTTATCACCTTTTTGGCGAAACATTCACGGTATTTTATGCAAGGATATGGTATGCCTTGTAATCATCTTTTAAAATATGAAATTATGCTCTACACGCAAGAAATTATGTTCTGCTTTCATTCATGCTAAATAAAATAGAAAACTACATAAGCTATGAATTTCTAGAACAAATTTCATGCCAAATGTATGCAGCATGCTAAATAATAGAATAAATGTGTAAAAATTAAAAAAATATAATTAATAAAAGTAAAATAATAATATGCGAAGGGAAAAAGGATAAGTTGAGAAGTAAACAAAAACAATAATATTAAAACTTTATTAAAAAGTGTAAAATATAATTCAAATTTAACTAAAAATCAATCAAAACAAATAATAATGAAATGTAAAAAATATGAGAAATAAAAAATTTTGGAAAAGAAGGATTATCGATGATCAGGGATGATTATCAGTTGCAAGATCAGTGTGCTGTCCAAGAGCAGATTCCTGTTTAAGGATAAAATAAAAAATATTTGAAAACTATAATAAAAAATGAAAAACTGTTAGTCGTGAATTAAGCATAGCGTGATTAGTTGTTAACAAAGCAAGATTACTATTTGTAATTTAATTGTTATTATACAAAATAATAAATGATAGTGTTATAAATGATAAGTTATTTTTAATTTATATAGAGTTATAAGAAAAATATAAAAGGATAAAGTATTGAAAGCTAGGATAGGTTTTTTTATAATCACCTTTGGAAATAGAAAAGAAGGTCAAGTCTGGAAGTAGGCAAACCAACTCGCACTCGTGTATCTTCTTAATTTATTGTAAGAAGCCGTTATTACTTATCAGATTCCTACCTTATCGGCCAGTGGCGTAGCAACCGGGGGGCAGGAGGCGCAGCTGCCCCCCGTAAATTTGGATTAAATATTATCTCTAACACATTTAGCGCACATCGCAATTTAACATTTAAAAATGTGAACTATAAAGCTGTTAAAATAACAAAGATGATTGTGACGCTTAAATAAAAATGCATTTAATATGTACATGATGAATTTTTGCCATTAGAGGTTGCCCCCCATAAAAAATTCTGTTGCTAAGCTTCTGTTATCAGCTTTCATTTTCCGGCATTTTAGCCGGATAGATAAACGTTATCATTTTCTTTGTGTTTATTTGCTACGATCAATTAATTTCTTTTGTACTTTACAGCTGTCATATTAAAAAGCTAAAAATAAAAATCACTTGTTCGTAGATAGATAAACGCAAAAAAATAATAACAATGTTACTAAAATAAAATGTAAATATACCGAAACTTGTATTGCAATCGATTCAACATTTCAGGACAGAGGAAGTAATAAAAATCGCGAAAAGAAAAAAAAGCTACCCCGGCTGTGTAAGACACTCGAAGATCCTAAAATCCTTTCGCAATTTCAACAAGTTCTTTAACGTTTTCGTTCTGTTCTATTTTCGAATTAAAATCATCCGTTTTTAATCGTCACAGTATAAAAAATGTGTGGGGGGGGGGAGCGTTGGTATATAGAATATCTTTATTTACTTCGACACGCCGTATTAAATTAGAAAACGAGAAAACGCCCTCTTTGAAATAAAATACACTGACAGGGGGTTGGCTTTGAGAAGATATTCATTTACGTAATGTAGTCGAAAGGCAGCGAGTTTCGTTTCAGTCTCTTGATATATAAATACTTCCCCGCATCTCATTTCTTTGAAGTTTGAGGTACGAATTCCGAGAATGAAAAGCAAATTTAAAGTATTTCAAGTTCTGCATAAACTTGTTGACTCACAAAAATGTGATGCTTGAGATTCTTGAGTAAATTTTGATAACTAAATCTAGGAAAGAATTCTAAAAAAGGCCTGGAAATGGATTGGAAGAAAATATTCTAAATGGACATATTTTTCATACAGTAATTTGGAACGAGCAAAATAAATTCGGGTTTTCGACACCCTTTTCAGCATCTAATAAACCCGTCCGAGAAGTCAATTATGCCAAATCGACTTTCTTCTTCTCGACTAATATATATGTACCACAAGGCTGAAAGAATCCCTATGGGAAGGAGGAAAAGGACAATATGGGCTCCCCTGCGAATCGCAGAGAAGATTTTCCTCCTTCACTCACTTATTCTCGATTCTCGTTCGTCTGCTTCCTTTCAAAGGGATTATTAGGGATTCGCGTGGCAAGATTTCCCGAAAGGGTTTCTCACGAAAGCCTCGAGCGCTATGAGTCGTAGAGCGACGGACAAAGCGAATGGTCTGCTTTGTTGTGAACATGTATAGAGCTTCTTTAAAGGAAAAAGCTTAGAAAGTAGAAATATCGACGAAGTGGAGAAAGGAAAAATGGCAAAAAATGTAGAAAAGGGGCAGAGCGGAATGGATGCTAGGTATATCAAAAACAAACAGATACTTTCCCAGATCATATAGACATAAACAAAAAAAAATTTTTACATTTTTGTAATTACTCGAAATTCTTTTTATAGACTTGTTTCTATATCTAAAAATAATTCTACCTAATTAAGAGCTTTCCATATTTCAACTTCAGCTCCTGAAGAAATATAATAATTTTAATTTTATTTGGAACGTTTAAAGCTCTTTTTTAATATTGAGTAAAGAAAGTAGTGATAATAAAATAATTGGATTTGGAATTGAATAATGTAAGATTTTGAGTCAAGTGCTCTCATCCTATAAGCTTGAGACAACGTCTCGAGGCAAACTCGATTAGGCGGCTAACTAAATTTCATTGAAACCGCCCCCATTGTTAAGTGCTATTCCTTCGTCGACGATCCCTGACGATCTCGTCTTCAGTGGATTATCAGGCTGTTTGGCATAAGAGGTGGAGTTGGTTTGACACTTCATAGAAGAGAGACGTCTTTTCATTGGAGAGAGACGACTATTCCTTTCCCTTTTCTTGCCACATTCTGCTCACCATATTACGATTTTCAACTTCGCGAGAAGGAACGATAAGCCAAGATCGATTGCTTCCCTGTGCAAGCGCCAATTCAAGTGGCCAAAAAAACATATGTGATAAGTGTCTTCTCGTCGTTTGGATCAAGAAAACATCTCAGATGTTTTTTTTGCAAAAATAAATCTGATTTCAAACCTTGTTAGTGTTTTGACTAAGTGCAAATAAATTTTCAATAACTGTGATATTGAAATTAAAAAAAAATTCCACTATAAATAAATTGAAATTTCATAAAATGTTTTTTAAGTATAAAAGTCTTAAAATTCTTAGAAACATATTTAAATTCCTTAAAATTCCATGATAGTATTTCAAATCCCATAAATTCTTTAAAATCTCTGAAAATTCCATGAGGAATATTAAAGAATGCTGGGAAATTCTTTATAATACCTCACATGTGGTCTGTAAAGGATATTGGAAAAGGCATATGGGAAAGAAGCAAAGAAGATTGGGAAGAAAATTATAAAACGAATATTATCAAATGTATATGTATATATATATATATATAATAAACAATCAATTAATTAATTATTATTATGTAAAATAATATCTATTTGTATAGAGATCACTATTAGAATTATTTTTATTACTCTTTTTTACTCAACTTGACCTTTCATTCGCTTAATCAGTTCCTGAATGAGTCAAACGATTTTTAATTACATGATTGGATAAATGACACATTTTCCTTTTTCTGCCAATAGCTAAATATAGTGTTATAAATTCTTTTATACTCATAAAATCTGATAAAATATTCTACTCCCTCGCTTCCACTTTCAACCAAAATCCTCCCTCTGGCGATAAAAGAAGACTTTCCTTCCTCAAGTTTATCGCTACAGGAGTTTTGGAACATGGTTTAAAATTACATTTTGTTAAAAGATGAAATAATATTACTTTGAGTTTCAGAATCGCAAATCTACTCCCGATACATTTTCTTGGTCCAATGCCAAATGGTATATAAATTCCAGAATTCAGATTAATTTTATCCTCGCCTAAAAATCTCTCCGGGTCGAATTTTTCTGGATTTGGGTAATAATTAGGATCACGATGCAGAGCAAAAAGAGGAATCCAAAATGTCGTTCCAGGTACGACAGTCAAAGATTTCTTTCCTGGTAAAACTGGTGGAAGTTCAAAATTTCCTTTGCAAACTCTATCGATAAAACCACCTGGCGGATAAAGTCGTAGACCTTCATTAATCACAGCTTCTAAATATGTCACTGAATTAATATCGTTGTAAGTTGGTTGTCCTTCGCAATTTTTTAAAACATCGTCTATGTCTTTTTGAAGCCTTTTCTGCACATCTTGGTTGATAGCAATTTCATGAACAATAAAACACAAAGCTGTGGAAACAGTATCCAATCCACCAAAAAAGAAACTAAAAGCACTTGCTGTGATCTCCAAATCACTCAGTTTTCTATTGTTCTTGTTCGTAGCTTCCATCATCATTTGCAGAAAATCTTGACGTGTGATGCCTTCTTCTATTCTTGTTTTTATATTATTACTTATCAAACCCAAAAAAAACCGATTTACACTGTCACTCAAAATCCGGATACCAAATATTCTTGATATCAACTTAAAATGCCTGATGAGAAGAAATTTTAAGCTCAGAATACCGTCAAAATCTGTAGCGTTTCTGCCAAGAATGTATACTTTATTTTCGGGATCATTCATCGAATCAATTTTAATTCCAAAAGCGCAATTGGCTATGATATCAGCACTGAGTCTGGTAAAAACGTCTTTTAAGTTTATAACATTTTTTTCGTTCCTCGAGCTTTGAAGCAATGAATCCGTGAACTCCACTGTAGATTCTTTTATCAAATTGAACATGGTTCTCAACTTGCTTGAAGTGAAAAGAGGACTTAACATGTTTCTCATTTCCTTCCATTCGTTACCTTTTGATGCAAAGAGGAATTTTCCAAAAAGCAGTTCGGATTTTTCGTCTATGAATCCCTGATGATCAATAAACAAGTCAATGTTTTTTATTGTGATGGATTTTATAACATCAGGATCACGAATTAAAATAACTGGCGTTTGAAAATCGTACATTCCGATGTATTTGGCTTCTGGATGATTGCTGTATAATTTTTGCAGGAGTAGAGCAATATTCGTTTTTTGAAACACACAAGGAGCCATACTTCCTAATATAGGTTTCGGTGGATCATGAGGAATATCCCAATGTTCAAAAATATTCTTCCTCTTGTAAAAATAATAATAAACTAGTCCAGATGCAAAAAAAGTAAGAAAAACTGATAACAAATCCATTGTCAACGAACACTTGCAAGATTATCAATGAACTGACTTTGACATAGAAATAATAGAATATCTCTACATGACACATAGTAGCATACAGTCATTCGAGACCACGACACCAGGGCTGTAGCCAGGAATTCATTTTTATAACTATATCTACTTGTTTTTTTCCATTAATTTTGTTTGTGTAACAAACTCCCACCAAATCAAAGTTCAGAGATCTCTAACCTCTGATCAGATTTATCTTATTTTTAATAGTTTCTAAGTAGTTCGAGTTATTTAGATTAAATGCGTTACTACTTAAACGTGTTTATTACAGCGGTTGAACTCACTTTAACTAATTGGTAGCTTTCAATGTATGTTCAGTTTATTTTTTTCTCCTCGACTAACATATACCACAAAATTGAAAAAAATTCCCCATGGAAAGGAGGAAAAGGGACAATATGGGCTCCCCTGCGAATCGCAGAGAAGATTTTCCTCGTTCACTCACTTATTCGCGATTCTCGTCTTCTACTTGCTTTCAAAGGGATTATTAGGGATTCACGTGGCAAAGATTTCCAGAAAGAGTTTATCAAGAAAGTCTCGAACGCTATGAGTCACAAAGCGATGGACAAAGCAAATAGTCTGCTTTGTTGTGAACAAGAATTGAGCTTCTTTAAAGGAAAAAAATTAGAAAGTAGAAATATTGACAAAGTCGAGAAAGGGAAAATGGAAGAAAAAGATAAAAAAGGTGTAGAGCGGAAGTCTTGTTTCTATATCTGAAAACTAAGAGATTTCCAGATTCTAATGTTTCAACTTACGAATTACTTAAATTTTTTTGGGACGTTTAAAGCTTAAGAATAACTTTTTTTTTTAATTGAGTAAATAATGTAGTGATAATGAAATAATTGGAGTTGGAATTACACAGAAAAAAAAGTATTAAATTAAGCCCGAAAGGACTAGTTTGTGTTACATTTTAAGCCAGTTTTTAGACTTATATTTAGTTTTAAGCTCAAAAACTGGCTTAAAATGTAACACAAACTAGTCCTTTCGGGCTTGATTTAAAACTTTTTTTTTTCTGTGACAATTATGTAAGATTTTGGGTCAATTAGAATCAGTCTTATCTTATATACTACACTGAGAAACTCTGTGTTAGAAAAATTACTAATATCGATAGCAAGTAGGGGCAAAATCCTAAAATTGAGACATTTTAATACACAAAATAATAAATTTTACTATTTAAATAGTAAAATTTATTGCTATCGATATTAGTAATTTTTCTAACATAGAGTTTCTCAGTGTATAGTTGTTAATTAATTTGAGTTAGATTAAGTGTGTTTCTACTTAAACTCTCGTTTCCTGCAAATTCCTTACAGGAAATTTATTAATTTATTCATGCAACGCAAGTACTTCCGCTGACGGTTGAAGTCACTTTAACTAATCGAAAAAGCTCGCTTAAAGGTCCCGTTTCGAAGCTTTCGATATATTCTCGGTTGGTTTATGGCGCAGTTTTGAGGGGTAAAGAAAGGTGTAGTTTAGGAAGGGTAACGTCATTAAACCACAACGCGGGTAATAACGGAGCGCAGTGGCGTAGCCTCGTAACCAGATGGTAAGAGCAGATCGCATGCATCAATGTCACGCAAATTGCTTTGCCCGTCTCTACATTGTAGTCATTCCCCTCCCCCTCCTCTTTACTTCCTGTTCCGCCAATCTTCTCTGATATATGCGTCGCCGTTCTTCAATCCCCGCATTTAACAAACAAATCGATTTACAAGAGTCGCATCGACCTCTTGAAGGATTCAAAGTGAGCGGAAAATTTCCGATCAGCGAGGATCTGCTCTCGGAAGATTTGAAAAATGGGGAAAAGTAATTAGATGTAGAGAAAAGTGAAAGTTGATGGGACAAGATCGGTTTAATTAATAGTAATTGATAATGCAATGAGTTATTGATTGAATGGGTGCAGTGATTGAAAAGTAAAAATATGGCATGCAAAAGTGTTTGAGATTTGCAAAGCGGACAAAACTAGCAGTTACGGGGGCTTGAGGGAAAATTTCGTTCCGCTTCGTTTTTTTTTTTTTTTTTTTATCAAAATTTGATTGTTCTAATTATTTTTAACGACATAGAACGAAAATTTCGCAAAGACCTTTAAAGAATATAGTTAAAAGTGATTCTTACCTGATCGCTGTCGTGCCCTTGCCAACTGTCATGACTCTGTAACAGAAAAATAATGTTCTGGTTAACAATTTGCTTCTTATTTGCAATTATTCCTGAAGATGTTTGCGGGTAACTATGATAAATTTCTAAAAAAAAGAAATCATTCTTTACATTCTCAGAGAGCGAAAATTTTTAATGAGGTACTTCTAGATTCAAGTTCGCAGATTGGATTACTCGTGTGACTCTGGAGGAACGGAGGTAAACGAATAACTGGAATTTCTCCTCGGTCTTGACGAGTGCATTCGATCCAATATTTCCATCAATTGAATGATGCGGTTTGCGTTCGAACTCGCTGGATGGAAGAAAAAAATACAAATATTTTCTCACTAACCGAATCCAACTGAACCACTCGAACCTGTATTTTATTTCTTTGGCAGGAAATCCTATGCACTCCACATATCAATAGGCTCAATAAAATCCGCGAAAAATAATATTTACGAGAGACAAGGTGGAAAAAGAAAATCTGTGCGATATGAAAATGAAAGTAGACTTGAAAATTGCTGCAAAATAATACACAAAAATAATTCTTAACTCAAAACTCGTAAATAATTACGAGATATTAATCAGTTGTGTCAAATTAGAGATGATCTATTCTAAAAAGATCATTGAGTCGAAGTTGAAATATCGTACTACATTGAAAATCTAGGAATTTTATGGAATTTTTAAAGATTTCATGAAAGATAATGGAATTCTAAATGCTATCGTAGAATTTTAAAGAATTTCAAGAAGTTTCTGGGAAGTTTTAGAATTTTTCATGACTCTGATTAGATTTCAATCGTACTTCAAGGTACATATATAATTTTAAAATATGTATGTTGTGGGATTTAAATAAGGAATTTTAAACTTTATAGGGTATTTTATTGAGAAATTTCAAAAGATTTTTATGATTTTTAAAAGATTATGTAGAATTTACAAAGATTTCGAAGTTTTTCGTAAAATTTTAAGGGTTTTCAAAAAATATTTCTATAATTTATAAAAGATTTTGTAATATTTTTAAGGATTTCATGAAATTTGATGAAATCTTTAATGATTTTAAGAGATTTAGAGAGTTGAAACTAAATTCTAAATGCTATCGTAGATTAATAATTTTGAAGGTTTTTATGTACATTTTTAACGATTTTTAAGTGATTTTTACGAAATTCAAGAGATTTTTAGGATATTAAAACGATTTTGTAGAATTTTATGGGATTTTAAAATATTATGTGAAATTTTAAGTGATTTAAAAATCTTTATAAGAGTTTTATGAGGTCTTAAGGAATTTGAAATATTATCCAGAAATTTTAAGGAATTTTACGAGATTTCTAATAATTTTAAGTGATTTTGAGAGATTTTTCTGATATTTAAATGATTTTGTGAGAATTTTAAAGGATTTCATGGAATTTGATAAGATTTCTATGTAATATTTATAAGGGATATAAAAGATATAAAGTGATTTTAAAATTTTTTTCATGGAATTTCAAAAGGTTATTAGGAATTTTTAGAAATTTTCATAAATTTTAATATGGATTTCAGAAGATTTATGAGATTGAAAATTTCTCTGGAATTTGTAAGAATTTCATGGGAGATAGTCTCTAAAAATTTCTATTTTTAGAGTTTCACTAATTTTAACATAGATTTCCAGAGATTAATAATTTTGAAGGTTTTTATGTGCATTTTTAACGATTTTTAAGTGATTTTTACGAAATTGAAGAGATTTTTAGGATATTAGAACAATTTTATATTGTAAGAATTTGATGAAAATTTTAAAGGATTTTATGGAATTTGAATTGTTATCATTGAATTTAAAAGAATCTCAAGAAGTTTTTGAAAATTTTAAGAGATTTCGACGAAGTTTAACATAGATTTTAAGAGATTAAAAAAATAAAATATAATAAATTATATAATATTGAATAAGAACGTGACACCTCCCCCTTTCAAAAACAAATTTCTTCTTAATTATCTTTCCCTGTCACCAGTTTCTCATATTCTTAACGGAAAAAAAGGTCGCACGTCTCGTCAGGTACCCTGTGGTGGTTTATTAAATTGGTATAAATAATATCCGGAGTTTATGAAACGGGCCGGGGCTATTTTATCGGATGTAGAGATCGCTTGGTGTCGGAAGTACAGGCGGCAGTCGCAGGGTTAATGTCGGACCGCGTTTTTAGATTTATGGCGACAATATAGGCCAGCCGACCAACGTTGAAACGTTCCCCTCGCTCTTCTGGACGAAACATCGTCCCTCTTCCTGTCGAATGCGTCACCCCGTTGGGAGACACAAAATGGTACAAAAAAAAAAATAAAGATAAAAATTCGAGCCGACACGAACAAATTAATAACAGTGAATGTCCGCTGAGGCCAGGAACAACGAACACTCCATGTTGACATTGTTACTGCCAAGCCCACTATTTTATGGGAAAATCTCCACTAGATTTTTTAAATCTAATCTGCATCCCTAAACATTATACCGCCCTAAATTTGAGCATAGGTAATTTATTTTTATTAGTGTTTGTATTATTAGATATCATTTAATATATTATAAGAAACTATGAACAGTTAAAGAAAAAAGAGGCGTGTCTAATAAAGAAATAGGAGTGGTTAATTAATTACTGAAGGCGAGGCTTAAAAGGGGCGTTTTATAGGTAATGAAAGGCGTGTCATAAGAAAAACAGCGTGGGCAAATAAAGAAAAGGGGATTGATAATGAATTAGAGACGTGGTTTAAAAGGAGAATTTTTGGGTCATTAAAAGGGGCGTGTTTTAAGAAATGAGGGTGGAGGCAAGATTTTTAATATAAAGATAGATTTATATGATATAAAATTAATTTTTGCATCGAATTTGATGAAATTATAAAACCTTATACCGTTGTTAATTTTGATAATCAAAATAATGATAGAAATTGTCCTTTAATCAGAGTAGGTGACAATTTATGTAAACAGTAGTGTAATGTACTTTAGAATGAGTAAATGGATGCACGAAAATACATTAATACGTTTACATACATCGATGCTTATCTGATAATGAAGCGAGCTGTGGAGTGGTTCGTATCGTGTAAAGACAAGCGACAGATCGACCCTGGCATTGTGGAATTATCTCAGATCGTATATATATAGTATTCTCTCTCAACCCAGAATACGGACAATGTAATTCAATGTTACTCATGTTAGTGAAATTGGGAAACAATAGAGTTTGAAGACAATTCTCAGTTTTGATTCTCGAAAGTTTGATTGTTTTGACAGTTATTATTGCAAACTGGAGGGAATTTTGATTTTGAGTGCTCATGACTTTAGAGACACCCAATACAAACTTGGCGAAACCCTCACAACTCGCTAGCACTGCTGGTATCAAAATCCTATTAAGAGGGATGTGTCTCGTCGGATGATATGATACTGATATCAATTTTATGGCGTCGTGAAAAAACATATATTTCTCCTCTCCCGAAATATGTTCCCTGTACATAATTCAGAAGCTACAGACGTACAAAATTTGTATAAAAAATGAATCAAAGTATATTCAAACGGAATTTTGGTAGAGAATGATGAGTCTGAACGCTATATTCACATCAAAGGGAATTCCTAAAAATCACGGCTAAATCGTATGAACACAGAGAAAATTTGTTTCCGGTTATATAATTGCAAACGGGAATCGGACTTAGTGACTCGAAAAAATTTGTATTTACTGTAACGCGGGATGTTAAATCACGAAACATTTTAATTACATCCAATATTGCTTTTATGAATAAATAAAATACATTTTAATGTAAATAAAATACATTTATTTTACATTGCATTTTATTTACTCATTAGAATGAGAAAGAAAAATTCGCAGCAAAATTTAATCTCCACTCAGAACTTTAGATATCTGTTCTATCAGGGAGTAGTTTCAAAATCGAGTGGAAGTAGAGTAAGGAATAGAGAGAAACTGCAGCATCCAGACAAAGTACCAGAGAGCCATAGGCTGGCGACGAGATTTAATCATTTAATGGAGTTAAACGTAGCGTTAAAGCCATATGGAGGTTGATGGAGAAATGGGAAGTCAGCACTGTATTTGCCCAAGTTAGACGAACGCCTTGCGACTTCTTCTATCGTAATTCTATTCATTCTATGGACCATCCAGAATCTCTATTGATTTTATACTCGATTTCCTCCTGAGACAATTCAGATTATTCTTATTGTTAGTTATCATAAATTCAATTTTAAAAAGAAAACTATTACCGAAATTTGCCTAAGTTTGAAGCTATCTTGGGTTCTCTTCCATGCTAAATATTTTGTTGGCCCATTTTGTTAATAAACGAGCACTTAATATATGAATTCATTATCAAATTGATATTTCTGAAAAGCTTAATTAGTTATTTGTATTAATTTGCATCATACCAGCATGAAAACTGGCCTAATTTAGTGTGTGTTTTTCGAAAAAGGGAGAAAATAGTTCCAATACTAATGATGGTCAATTTAATGTAGAGAGGCTGAGTAGACATTGATGGTAACAACATTTACACTCCAGCTCGTATGAGTTCTGAAAGCTTTTAATTGAGTGGGACAATTTCAAAGCTCGTGGACACCAGTTATAAAAAAATGTGTAATTTGTATAATGAAAAAATATGGAAGGACAAAGTTATTTGGAAAATCCATTCCAGAGCAATTTATTTATTGTCAGAAGTAATTATATGTATGAATCTTTTCAGAGGAGTTGTTTTATGTTTAAAATCTACGCTAATTTTTCGCAGAGCTCTTCAATTTATTTTTCTTTTAGCGCATGAAAGTTTTTTTTTTAGCAAAGGAAGTTTTTTGCTAAATATTTATGAATCGAATGCAAATGTAGCTGAGAAAAGTTCGAGCTTTTGCAAGAAGCGTAGCTGCTAATTAGATCAACATGCTTCGCAACTAGGTCTGTATTTCGCGATGGAGAATAGTTAATGACTGAGTGCAGCAAGAAAGTGCAGCTCTAGCGTGACAGATACACGTGAGTCCGATGAAATTAGCCATACAGAGTGTGATTAATCGACGCCATATTGGAGGAACGTGCTATAAACTATAAATGCCCTGCAGGGTTGTATTTAGGACCAGTAGGACTAGAGGGTAGTTTATGTCTTTAGGAAAGCATCAGTAAGATGGATTTATATCTCGATCTCGAGATTTAGGGTTCGCGTTTATTTATTTCTTTGCTTCAGACTTATTTCTCAACTTTATATTTTTTTTCGAAGCTTTAAAAGGCGAAGTTCTTTAATGTGGAAGCTTTAAAAATTGAAAGCGTATGGAAACTCCGTACGCTTAGCTTTAGATTTATAGGCGGGCTATATTAGTCGGTAAAAAATGTAATTTCATTGAACCATCTCGACATTTTAATTTATTCTTCAGCAAATTTATATTTAAAATAAAAAATTGTTATTTTCGACTCTGGAACAGGGTTGCTACTAATTAATTGTATTTGTAATTAGATTACTAGTCATTAATAATTACATAGAAAAATTGTAAATACAATATAATTAATTACAGTGTAATTACAATTTCTTTTTGCAACCCTGCTCTGGAAAGGTGAGAAAGAGGGGTTGGAATAGAAGCTGGAGGGCGATTATGTAACCTTTCACTTCCATTAATGTTTATTGGAAAAAGTGGAAAACCAAAAAGTGAAAGTGAAAGTGAAAAGTAATTGGAAAAAGAGATTTTGTTAAATGGAGTTCATTAAAAAAAAAAACATCTTAATAATTTGAATTAAAATAAATTTTAAATATCACTGCTCTAACTTTATTTATTTATTTTTTAAGGAGGGAAAGATAGCAAGGATAATAAATGCAAAAAATATAATAATAAATGTGAGTATCCCATAAAATGTTTATGCCCGGCTTATTTCAATCCTAAGGAAGTATCTTCATTGTAAAAACTTGGACCATAATAGTTTAACCATGTTTAACTTTGCTGCCATCTTTACCAAGTTGTAATCGCTGTAAAAGTGTTTCGCTATAAAAAAAAAGATACTCCGCGGTTCTTGGCCCATAGCCCCATAGCCTCATACAATGAAAGTTAAAGAGCATTGTTTGGAACAGGGTGGAGGCTTGACTTCCGATATTGTGGTCGCCAGAATCCCTCGAACTCCCTTGCTTTACGATTATGGTTGTTGAGGGAGTATGAAGAAAGCGTAAAAGCCTCGTTACAAGGTCGTCGATCCTCGTACAGTGCTTCGCGCTCGTTAATTCTTTTAGGACGTTGCGCAATCGCCCCCTGGTGATCTTTGTTATTTTCTCGTTTTTTGCCCTTATTTCTTTTTAATATGAAGCTTTGTCTTTCCGTAATTACCACTTCGCAAACACACAAGAGGACAGAGAAGGGAAACGACACAGACTTCCGTTCCATTATCTTTCCGTCTCCTCCCTTCTTTCATCTTTTAGACTTTTTCTCTCGAGATTAATTGCCGGGGATGCAAAAATTATTTAGAGACTCGAAAAAGGGCTGAATGAAGAAGCAGATAATAAAGAATATTTCTGAAATTGAATCGTCTATTCAATTTATCTGAAATTTAAAACGGTCAATATCTCAAAGCTTGACAATAAAATTGTATTGTAGCAGTGTTAATTTTTTCAAAGGCAGTCCCACAAAGGTCGCAAACGAATGGCGATGATGAATCGATACAATCAGATTGCAGTTACTAATTACTCCGATGAGACGCTAGGTTGCACACTGCACCAATCAGCAATCATGCACACAATGGAAACTCGTCACTCGTTCGATCTACACGCGGTATATTGTGCTGGGATTTTTTTCTCTCTTTTTTTTATGTTCTTGTTTTCAACAGTAACGAGAGTGTCACTTCTACTGTCGGATGGCTATGCAAATTTGGTATAAATTTTTGAATACAGCCGAGCTAAATTAAGGAACCTGATTTCCAAACATTTGTATACACATTTCCACCGAAATAGAAAATTTATTGTAAAATCGCTTTTCCCACTCATTTTTTCAACTCCCTTTCAAGTTTTCATCCCCTGAAAAAAATTACAGGGGTTGAAGAAGGGAGTCATTTGAAATAAGCTTCCAACTAATAGAGTAATCTCTTAAATTCCAGGTAAATGTTGTACACGATTACAAGGTCGCAGAATTCGACGATGGTTACACGTGGTAGAAAATGTTGGAACATCCTAGAGAATGGTTGGCACTAGAATTCTAAGCTGGCTGTCTCGTAAATCCAGTCTTAGAACGGCTTCTAGGATCCTTGGCGTTTCGTCCTCGTTCTCCACCAACGTGTTCTCCTATACAAACGTACACCTACACGTACCTTCTCCTATGCGATACAACCTCTTAATTATGAGGCAGTGTCTCTCGCAATAATTAATAGTGCCTCGACGCGATCTTAAACCCCCCCGCCGTCCTCAACTCAAGTGGAATGCAAACATCCAAACCATCTCGAAGAGCCAGTGCAAGAACCATGGAGATAAGCTATGCCGTAGCCACCTGCGATATTATCGTACAAGGCACTAAAATTATACAGGATTATGGAAATACCATGCCCTTATAAAATATGATAGCTATCGAACCAAGTGAAACTTTAGAGCTTAGCTTCCAATTTAATTATCACGCCACTCTAAACCATTCTGCTCACATGATCAAATAATCGGTTTAAACATTTTCAGTCAATTAGAACCACAATCACTTACACTGAGAAAAATGTTTCAGGGTGTCTACTGACTCAATCGATTCAAATTCCAGGCGTTTTCCCGGTTTTTCAAGGCTAAATCCCTGATTTTCCAGGAAAGTAAAAACACACTTATTTAATCTCATGAAAACATTTAAGATTCCATGAGGAACATTAAAATCCCTTAAAATCACTTTGAAAAATCAAAATTTCTTAAAATTTTTACAAGCTTTTTAAAGTCTTTTAAAATTCCTTAGAATTCCTTAAAAATTCTTTGAATTCCCTGATCTTCATTAAAAATCTCTTAACATCCTTTATAATTATTGAAAATGTCTTGAAATCATTAAAAACCTAGAGAATCGGTTTTCCCGGTTGCTATAGAAGCAACAAAAATTGTTTGGTTGTGCCATCCAAATCTTGGTTCTTTCAACAAACTTTTTGTTGAACCAAGAAAATTCATTTGAACCAACAAAATCTCAGTTTTGGTTAAATTAACAAAACTTTGGTTGGCACAACCAAAAATCTTTGTTGCTTCTATAGCAACAAAATTTTTTGTTGTCCGCACCAAACATTTTTCTCAGTATACAATTTATAGAAAACTGTACTAGAAATTGGACAACGAGTAGCCAAATTTCATACATTTTCAATTGATTTCAAGTAGAAAAGTCAAGCGTATGTCAGACCCGTCATTGGTAAAAATGAGAGAGGCTGGAGGCTTGTCATTACAAGTGTCCTTTGTTCATTAAGCACCTTTTTTTCCCTTTTCATTTCTACAGCTTTTCTTTTATAAGCCTTCTAACTTGAGTTACGATCGAAGCTCACGAAGTAATTTCAAATGGATGGAATGAAATGGAGCACGGCTGTTCTACAGAGTCCCTCGATTAAAGAGACGCTGTACAATCGATAAATCGAGATATATCGCTCGTGTCTCGGGCATCGATGAATCTTAGAATTTATGTCGTCGCATGCCTTTCGTCTCAAGACAAAACGAGATAAAGTTCCACTTGTCCTCCGCCCTTCAGATTCTAAGGAAGATAAATATCTTAAAACAGTTTTATCTTTTCGGTTAATTTGATCTTTTCTAATTTTTCTATGGAAAGAGGAATAAAACTTCAAAGCGTTTCTTTCATGGGAACAAAAGGGCTTGAACAAGAATTGCCGATACTTTATAGCCCCTATTTCTTCCTGGTCTCAATACCGATAAACAAACGAGGCTAGAATTTATTGCTGTCCATCTCTAGATCGAACAATGATCGCCATGTGGTATAGTTCTGATCCTGCCATTTCGCTCTTTTCATCATTTTTTATTCGCCGAATGTCCGCGCGATGCGACTTCAGTGAGATGTAACATAGAGCTTTGCGATTTGAATGTTATCGAACGTACACAATGGATCGCGAACAATAACCGACAATAAATCGGTGGACAGTCTACTAGCATGAAGATCAACTAATACTTTCGGGATTTCACAAATCGAGTCTGATTGTATCGTTTCTTACACGAATTCCAAGAAATTTCTGGGCATTTTAAGAGATTTTCACGAATTTTAAGCAATTTCAAAGGTTTTAGTGAGATTTAAAGAGATTTAAAAAGGTTTTAGGGATTTTAAAACATTTTGAATCTTGGCGTAGAATTTCGAAATTTTAAAAGGTTTTTGAGAATTTAAAAATATTTTAAGGAATTTTAAACGTTCTCGTGAAATTTCCAGGAATTTAAAGAGAATTCAAGAGGTTTTAATGATTTTTAAAAGATTTTAGGAAATTTTAAGGATTTCATGAAATTTGATGAGATTTCTAATAATTTTAGTGTATTTTAAAGAATTTAAAGATATATTTTAACTGTTATTATAAAATTCTAAAGAATTCTAAGAAGTTTCTGAAAATTTTAAGATATTTAAAAAGGTTTTTGAGAATTTTAAAGGATTTTAAAGGATTTTAAACTTTCTCGTGGAATTTCCAGGAATTTTAAGAGAATTCAAGAAGTTTTAATGATTTTTAAAAGACTGGCATTTTTCAGGGTTTTATTAAATTTTATGAAATTTCTAATAACTTTAATGGATTTTACGAGATTTTTATGCCTTTCAAAATATTTTAGGGAATATCAAAATTTTAAAAGTTTTCTGAGAATTTTAAGGGATTTTAAACGTAATAGAATTTCTAAGAATTTTAGGACAATTGAGAGATTTGAATGACTTTTAAAACACTTTATTGGCATTTTTAAGGAACTTATTAAATTTTATGAGATTTCTTATACTTTTAAAAGATATCAAAAAAGTTTTCTGATTTTGAAAAGATTTTATGGAATTTTTAAAAATTTTATGGAAGCTGACAAAATTTTTAATTCTTTTAATGGATTTTCAAGGATATAAAGGGTTTTTAAAGGTTATTGTAGAATTTTAAATAACTTCAAGAAGATTCTGGATTTTTCTGACTTTTAAAATATTTTATGGGATTTAACAGATTTTTTTTGTCAGGGTATTTTATTCAGGGATTTTAAAAAAATTTTGTTTTTTTTTTTTTAATTTTATAGAGTTTACAAGGATTTCAAAGGCTTTCGTAAAATTTGAAAGACGAGAGCAAATTAACAAAATCGCTATTATTTTGTTTTCCTTCTTATACAACTTCAAGTCATTCAAAAGCCAATCAGGTTTGCAACAACAATATATACGAGATTTACACTTTTTTAAGATAGGATCACACATTAAAATTTAATTTTACTGATTAAAAACGACTATTAAATCATTTTATCAAATAAAACGTCTCTTAGTGCAGCGATACGGCATTTCAGAATTACAAGCCATATATACATAAATAATAGACAGGTAGAGGTAAAATTGGAGAAGGAAGTAAAAGAAGAAAGGGATGCGGAATGATGGTGGTCGCAAACTACTGGATTAATTAGACTGGCATCAAAGCACGCTTGGCTGCTCTGCCATCATGGGAATCGCTCACTGAAAAACAACACTGTTTCCAGGTACTCGTGTACTCACACATATATGTATTATAGTGGTTCACTATCACACATCACAGGTCCTTGTTCAGTTACGTCAGTGACTCGCTCTCTGTAACGCATCTCCTGGTCATTCCTGGTAGCCCTTCCACTATTTTAGTGCATTTACTGCGGAATGCAATTTCGAGTCGAGCCAGAGAGACAAGAGAAGAGAGACGAGAGACCCAGTGCGTGACGATTCGCAATAGAATACTTCCCCCTCGCCGCCCTTTGCCATTTTTACAAAAAATTCCAGACACAAAGCATTTCAATTAAATGAATATGTTTCTATATCCCGGGTAAAAACGGCAATTGAAACTATGTCGGATTCTAACTAATTTGACTCAGTTTTATTTAATTTCCTTTTAATTGTCTATGAATTATATACTGGGTTTGCTACTTGTGCAGAAATTGCCTCAATTAACCTTATTTAAAATGAGACTTTGACAAGCCTTGGAGTAATGGAATAAAACTGAGATATTGTTGATAATAATACAGGGCATTGCAGAGTTTCTAATATTTTTACTCAGTTAATTATTTATGAAAATATATGTCTGGAGAGAAACTGAAGCAACCGAAGAAGCAATATAAGTTTAGTAACTGGCTCATTTATAATGTAGTAATTAGTAATTTAGTAAGTTAGTACTTTTACAAGTAGGAGTGTCTTTGAGTGCAGGTCATAGTGCAGAAACTTGCTGTCGACATGATAAGTCAACCCCCTAGTTGGAGAACTCATTTCCGAGGATGTCCAATCAGAGCCAGGCATGACTTGTCAGTGCCCATTCTGCAAGAAACAGATGCAACTTGGCGTAACAGCCAAAGTGCAAATGTAGCTTCAATTTCTCAATTTCTACGCATAAATGATAGACAAGATCTGCTTATTGCTCTTTGCTCTTTAATCTCGCAATATAGGTACAATTAGCAGCTTAAAATATAATGACTTTTTTAATTCACAAGAACGAACGCGCGCCCCGCGCGCACATTTACATTCTTTTTCAAATTTATATAATTTATTATATTTTATTTCACTAATCTCTTAAAATCTATGCTAAACTTCGTGAAAATCTCTAAAAATTCCTAGAAACCTTTTGAAATCCCATGAGAAAATTTTAAAATCTCTTAAAATTCCCAGAAAAATTCTTGAAATTTTACGGTAACATTTAAAATCTCTTTATATCTTTTATATCCCTTAAAAATATTACATAGATATCTTATCAAATTCCATGAAATTCTTTAAAATTTCACAAATTTTTTGAAAACCCTTAAAAAATGTACAGCTTTTTGAGAACCCTTAAAATTTCACGAAAACCTTCCAATTCTTTGTAAATTCTACAAAATCTTTTAAAAATCATAAAAAGCTTTTGAAATTACTCAATAAAATTCTCTTGAAAATTTTTTATTTCTTATTTAAATCCCACAAAATACATATTTTAAAAGTCATAAAAGTACCTTGAAGTACGATTGAAGTCTGATCAAAGTCATGAAAAATTCTAAAAATTCCCACACTGAGAAACTCTATTTTAGAAAAATTACTAATACCGATAGCAAGTAGAGGCAAAATCCTAAAATTGAGACATTTTAATACAGAAAATAATAAATTTTACTATTTCAATAGTAATTTTTCCTATTTAAATAGTAAAATTTATTATTTTCTGTATTAAAATGTCTCAATTTTGGGATTTTTCCCCTACTTGCTATCGAATTAGTAATTTCTCTAACACAGAGTTTCTCAGTGTAGAAACTTCTTGAAATTCTTTAAAGATCTACAATAACATTTAAAATCTCATTATCTCCCATGAAATCTTTAAAAATTCCAAAAAATCCCTTAAAATTCCTGGATTTTCAATGTATTTCGAGTTTAGACTCGTGACAAAATGATTATTAACGAAACCAAATTAAAAATTACAAATTCAATTCACGTGTTGTGGAATTTACGATTCGGGAAGTATCGAATGTCGAAAATCACTATCGATTCTTACACGACGAATCAGGAGTGCGGAATAGGCGTTACGCTATTTCGACTTCGACTCAATCATCCTTTTAGAATAGATAATTCAGAAAACTCAAATTTATTTTAAAAATAGATTGTTACTTTCTATTCTGGGATTAGAAAAGATAGTTGAAGTGGTTTTGGAACATTGGGAAGTCTCTCTGATGATCTTAAATAAAGCAAGAAATTAAAAGTTGAAATTGCAAAAGAAGATGGAGAAATATATTCAGAAAAGGAGACAATTTGCTTCTGAATTTCGTGATGGCTTAATCTAAGGAGAAAATGTAATCTAAGTGAAAGTTCCAGGAGCGTGAATTAGAGTTGATAATTGCTTGTATAACACGCTGACGGTGCTTGTTTTCATTCGAGTGAAAAAGATCGCCGTACTTTAAATTCACGAAACTTGTAGATTGCAGAAGGCTGGAAGACCTCATGAATAAATATACAAGTGTGGTACGACCCTTGACGCGAGATTCTGAGCTTCCTAGAATTCTAACCCACCCTTAAATATACACCGGTTCCACCCTGTACGCTTTCTTACTCGAACATTCACCTGCCTTTTCTAAACGTACCACTTGCGAGTTAAAACTGCACGAGATAAGCACAATTTTTGCAGCTCGGCAATAATTAGAGTATTTTCTCTCCTGATCTTCGCAGATGAAATTAAATTTAAAGTAAAAGATCTCAAGAGAAGGAATGCAACATCAGAACTGAAAAATTAACTTATTCAAGCGTTCACTCGTAATTAATAAGTTTATTTTCTTTGAAGATGTTTTTAAATTTTTGTATGGTTTGATATTAACTTTAGCCACATGCTCTTTTAATATCTTCAGCCTTATGCAAACTTCCGCTTGAGTAAGACCGTACTTTTAATAAAAAGAGTTTCAGTGGTGAGGTCGATTTTGTTTTAAACTTGTGAAAACTTGCAGGTGCGTGCTAGCGATTACCACGACCTTATCGTTACCCTGAGTTGGTAATTATCGTAAAAGGTGGTTTTGGGGCATATCATTTGCACGTACCCTTAAAATATCTAAAAAAAAAGAAAAGAAAAGAAAAGAAACTCGAGTTTGTCCAGAAAATCTAATTTAAATTACAAAAAAATGTTCACTATCCTTCAGACAGTTTCAAGTTCTATATAAATATTCAAATTGAAGCTGCTTTCCAAAACGATTGGTTCGCGATTTTTCAGTCACAGAAAAAGTTTCCTTTCTTGGCGAATTCAAACTCAAGAGTTCCTGAATCGGCGAATCTCCCTTATAGAAAGTTCCTCGATAATTACGTCGTCGAAATTTTCGACATGGTTGAACTGAGTCGATGGAAGGGAGGTTGGAGTTGTTTTCATGATAACCGTCGAGGCGTGGTTACTCGTTATCTATCTAGCGAGATTCGAGTAGCGAGCGCGTGTGGTTCTATCCACTTCTGGATGGTCTGGATAGTGAAGTGTTCGCCGAGCAATTACCGGTGATGGGTAATTAAAGGCTCCTTCATGTAACCAGAGATAGGATATTTCTTTTCTTTACTTAAGAAAGTTTACCCCTGGAAAATGGCTTTTCATGATAAGCTCGTCTCTCACACAATTATTTAGCCATTGTCAATCTACAAGATACTAAGTTATGCAAATTAAGTAACTTCAGCAAATCATTTAATATGCAAAAAACTATATAGTACAACATAAAAACAAATTTCCCTGCTTCAAGCTCTGCGTCTGATTAAACGCAGACCTTTTCTACTGCTTTATTATGTTTCTGTGTTTCGTTTATGTTTCTGTGATTAATTTTTTAAAAATTGATTACAGTTAATTAGATCCAAGTTTACTTGGTCTTGATTTAGTATATTTTGCAACTGTCTGTGAAGCAGCTCTTAATGTATATGACCTGCAGATTACAGTCTCAACTGGAAGCTGCAATAGTCAGGACTTCTTGCTTTGAGTTGGTCAAGAGTTGCTGGGTTCACGATGAATTCGCTCTAATTTATCCCCTTCTTCCACTTCTGCTCGAGTCACTTGAGCAGACACATTCATTATTTGCCTACGAAGTGGGTTTAACTTTCGACAAATAATTCAAGCGGCAGTTAAATAATTCGCGAAATGTGTCGAGTAACTTCTTCAAACAAGTCTTGCTGATTCCCGAGTAAAAACATACGGGGGAGTTTTCAGCAACTGTTTATTATTGAAAAGACTTATCAGAAAACACGTTATCCTTGAAAATATTGGCTTCAACAAGCTCCGAATAAATTTCTAAAATATCCTTTTCGTGTACAAGTGCATATGTTCATCGCGTGACGATTGCTGCCTCAGTGAATATTGATCAAACAGTCGAAAACATGAATCTGACGTGCAAAGGCGGAAGTATCTAATCCCAAAGTTGTTAAAACTTTCATGAATCCCATGAAATACTTAAATGAATCATGAATACTTTTTCCAAACCGCTGAAAATGTACTGCAATAATTAATATTTATTGGAAATGCACCGACTGAATCTAAGACTGAACATTTAATTTAGTTCTAATCAATCTCAAAATCCAATTATCTTTCTCAAAAGCTTTGTAAATCAAATTCTTTTCAAACGTGAAGTTACTAGATCTGGGCAACGCATCGCATCAGAGCTTTCAGTTCATGCGATTTCCAATTACATCGATGACATTCACATCATGTCGAAGCAGCCTCGTGGATTAATATGATTACGAGAGTAGTTCAGGGAAGTGATTGATCGATTTCAAAAATTACTGTGAGGCTCTCGACTAGACGTGAATTATTATCGAAGGTCTCAAGAATTTTTCAAACGATTCCAAATTGCCTTTGACGTGTGAAGGTAAAGGGCAAACTTGAGAGAATATTACATTATTAAATTCATGATTTTGACATGAGGGGAAGAATTCTATCGTTAGGGTCGCTTTCACCCTTCAGAAAGCTAAAAAGTCATTGGAATCTGTCAACCAGACCAAAATAAAAGAATAAAAGAATTCAGTAGACACACTAAGAAGAAGACACTTGAACTCAAAGATTCTCGACGTCTATCCTTGACCAGAAATCGAAAATCGAAACAAGGAAAGCTTCGGGAACAAGTAGTGGACGATTTTCGCTGATTATTATCTCCAATCTTCAAGTAAAATCGTGCGTTGTCAGCATTCTTCGAAGAGGTGAGGGCTCGACGCTCTTGCAGTCGAAACCATACTCGAATGCTGACTCGACCTTTGGTTTTTTGTAGACAGATAACTGACAATCACCAATAAAGGAAGCAGAAAAACTATCTCCAAATTTTCTCTTTCGACCAGGAAAATGTAAGAGAAGCAGATGTCAGTAATTTCGGTAACGAGGGAACTCTAGTATAAATATTCGTTATAAATCGCAAGATTTCGAATTATTTTTTGAGGAAGGATGTTTTTAACGAGATTTTGACCATTCACTAGGCAACTCTGAATAGAACCTAAATATATGGAGGAAACTGCGTTCATGGTACATAGGCATGCAAGTAATGTGTTATTGCCACCGCAGGGCGGCCTATTTAATTAGTTCCAAGCTTTGAAAGCCTCAAACGCGTCTGGTGTCTGTTGGGAATCGCTCAGGTTTGCCAACAATGCGAATGACGATCAATGGCTCTGTTTATTTGATATGAAACTCAGTCAAAGATAATCTAGAGAAGTATCAGATGGAGAAGAAGAAACGTATTAATTTCCGGAATATTATTATAAAATATCGATCAAGTGTCAAATAAAAATATTCAGATTGATTATTCGGAAGTTTTTTCAAACCGCAAATCCACTTACCGCATCAAAAATAAAATCGAGGACAATTCTCGGATTTCCCTAAATTACCGCACAGTAGACACCCTGAATTTTCAAACCTTTTCCAAACAAAGCAAAAACGTGTGCGAACGTTCCAAAAATATCGGAATGAGTATTTTCAGTAGTGTAGGGGAATTCCCACTATTCGATGGTTATTTTACTCGCACACACCAATAAAATGGATTCGGCTTTCATGTTTGTTTGTATAAGTATCCGTGGTACGAATTCGAACCGCGTGCTTGGATGAAACTTATGCCAAGGTACACCATAACATTTGAATACTTCCCAGCGCAGAATCGTTTGGATATATAGGAAACAATTTTCATACCGAGAGATAGACGAAGGAAAAAGTAAAAGAAAAAGTAAAAGATGAATTGATAGGTGGATGGAAAGGCAGCTCTTTCAGGGATAACGCATCCCTCTTATTAGATTATGTTAGCTTGAAAACACTGCAATATTTCCAAAATTATTCTCTCGATTATTCTTCTAAACAACTCTGAAAAGAATTTGCTTTATTTCTTTTAAAAATATTATAATATCGATAAAAACTGTTTGATTCTTTTTAAAAAAAAAACAGTAAATTTTAGATGAAAAGAATGGAAATAAAAGGTAAATTTGCAAGAGGGACTTTTTTTGGTTTAGTGTGATCCATAACCGTAAAGCCGCTTGCAAAACGAGCGAATGCCAAAATCGTGCCTAGGGGCAATACATAAGTCTAATTGAACGATACATCGACATTGTCCGTTTATTTTCAACATTGAAAGCAAACGATCCACGCACAACCATCATTTACATTTCTGCTGAGATATATTGCGGTTTTACTAATGGGCACTGTGAACATGTGAACATCCACTATTTCATGAATGTCGTAAAGAATCCCATATATTCGTTCAGAAACTGTTTTTTACAGTTAAAATAAGCTCTGGCAATACCATGTCTTGTTTCCTTTTTTTAGATAAAAAAACAGCATGAAACTTATATTAATTTTCGATTAAAAACAACAGCCCCTTTCTTCATCGCAGAAAGGTGAAATTTTGTTTTGAACTTTTCGCTAATCGGTTTCCGTGGAACGCACAAGAAAGATTAACGTGGGAAATTTTCTCACAGTTTTTCTCTGATTGAGAGTAGTTGAGTTTCTTTTTTTGGTGACTCTGCGAAATAGTTTGACCCTCGAAAATCAGTGCAAACCTCTCACTAACGACACCAGGGGGTTGTCGAATCGATAGAAGCTTTGTGATTGAGGAAATTCACACCGATATCAACGTGACGTTTCCCTCCATTCGATGATTTAATGATTTTCGGTGAAACTATACCACATACGCCAAAACCAATTACTTCCTCTCTCACCCCCCTCTCAACCCTTTGTAACACAAATCACGAGATTTCTAGTATTTCACGTTATGGCAAGTTCGACTCTTTGGCATTTGTGCGACCTTGTAGGCGGGCTGCACGAAAGGCAAAGAAAAATGTTTAAGTTTCTTATCGATTCACTAAATATAATATTATAGAAGAATAAGTAATGTGGTAAATGAATATTTCAAGATCTGACGTCTTCCTGAATTATTTCGAGAAAACAGGGAGATAATAATTACTGGCTGGCCACAAGATCTTTTGAAATTGAAATTCACTGAAAAATCTATGAAGTTTACGAAAACCTTGGAAATCTTTTAAAACATGAAGTTCTTTAAAATTCGACTAAATCTTTTAAATATTAAACAAATCTCATGTAATCCGTTTAAATTCCTAGAAAATCACAGAGAATTTTAAAGAATGCCTGGAAATTCTTTATAATCCTTGAAAATCCTTGGAAAGTTTCGAAAATCTGCTAAATAAACTATAAAAATATTCTTGCTCTCCTGATATTTGGCCACCCTGAATTATGATGATTATGGAAAAGTAAGGATGTAAAATATATTCCGGAACATAATAAAATTATAAGATAATTTACTATCATTCAAGTGAATTTGTAGGTTTTAGTATTGTACCCAACTCCAGACAGGTAAATTGGCACAAGGCAGCTCAGCGTGAGATTGACAGATGCATTACTGCCTCTGATGCAACTTGCCTGTCTCGAACCATTAAAAAGAGAAAAACCCAGCATTGGGATGAAATATTTCATTCAACACTGAACAGTAGCTCGATACGATTTCCCAGCTGCTGGATATAAATGCATTTTGATTTATATATCTCAGTCATATTGTGAATAAATTGAAAATTTTTACAGAGATTTTACAGCCGCAGTTTTACAGTGATTCAATATTTTACTCGAATATTCTTAAATTTTAGACTTCACACATTACCCAATAAAATCCTAGAAATAAAATAAAATTGTGTTGATTAGTTGAGTTTACAGAAAAAAATCCTCCATAAAATTTAACAACACAAAAGTTTATTCAGTGTAACATGTTTGTTATGAAAAAGGAGAATTTTTTAAATAAAAAATTTCCTTCCATATTTACACTTCGAAATGTAGTGATTTTGATAATAAGTAGTAATATCAAAAATGGTCAGACGTAAAAAATTTTACTTTCTACTGTAAATAATGCGAGAATAAGCTAAAAACATGGAATGAGGGCGAACGGAGTCTGTGTCGAAAATTAGCAGCTTTTATTAAAGCCATTATATTTACGAGACTTTCTCTTCGTTCTCTGATAGTATTGTTATGCAAAATAGTTTAATTAAGACTCTCGAGATCGGTGCCAGCATGAACTAGCTTGAGTTCTCGGGTTCAAAGGTGATAAGTGGCCATTTATGTCGCGAGCCTCGTTTCCTCGTATTTTCAAAAGCTTTAATTTCGCCTCACCCTCGTTTTCGCGTCATTTGTATTCAGTCCAATTCAATAACTGTTCTGCTACTTTCTCTGAAATTTCTTTCACATTTTTATGAATCGAATGAAATAACTTTTTCATGGACTTTTAATTTTTCACCCCGTTTATTAACTTTCTTTTCATGAAAAAAATATATTTATGAATTTCTAGGGTCTTTCAGTTAAATGGAAATACCGGAAAAATTAGCATTTATAAAAAATTAATCAATTCATCGATAAAATGTAAAATTATATAATTTCAATTGTTGACGCGTTAAAATAAAAGACCTCGTGTTCAAAAACGTGTAAATTAGAACGATTACAATTTTATTGGAATCTGTATTAATATCAATGATTTTATAAACATTCACCATTTCCGGCATATTTCACGAGAAATAATTTTATATGAATGGTTATGAATACTAAATCGACTTTGCTGAAATTCATTGTAATTTACATTGCGTCATTATGCAAGTCGTTAAGTATTCTGTATCGATATTCATCTTTATGGAGAACATGCCTCGAGCCATAACGAATGGGATATATGCGCTTCCGAAAAAAATAAAGTTAAACAATTTATGCATGTTCGTTTTTATTTATTACAATGCTTATATAGAAATAATCCGATTTTTGAATAATTTTGAAATAAATCTGGATGAGATTTGTAAATATATAATCCTATATACCAAAGAATATTTCTATGCTAAAAAAAAATGACAAACTAAATGACTCTGAAATAAAATACGACTCCTAGATTCTACAAGAAAATCGTTATAGCTCAGAGTGAATGAATAATGCTAAAACTTCTCAAATCTTGACTTTATTTCCACATCTGAATTGCCATGTCGGAAAGTGCGAATGAGTTCCTAGACGAAATTTCTGGATGCGACTCGCTAAACTTAAATACTCAATTTTCAATTTACAGCTTCCTCAGCAACGAGAATATTTCTTGCAAATCGCTCTCGCACTTCTATCCTCATTCTTGGAATATATATCAGTCCATAACGTCAGAGAAAACATTTTAGGTGTAGATTTCCACAAAGGAAAAAGGGAAAGAAAGAGCATGAGGAAAAAGACGAAGGGAAAATAGACTTAAAAGTAAAAAAAAAAAAAAAAAAAAAAAAGAGAAGGAAAAAGAAGAAGAGCGCACTCATCTTAAATTTTTGCATGCAGATTGGTATGAGCCGCCATGCCCGGAAGGAGGTAATTTCGAGTTGGGGGTAGACGTATGTTCGGGCGATAAAAGTAATGAGATCCATTATAACAAGCTGAGTTCTCTCGTAAGGGAGTATCGCACTCTTCCTACCCTTGGAAGGCAAATTAAGAGGAGCAGAGGAGGGGATAAGAACCCCATGCCTCTGTCCCGTTAGATTTATTGCCACATTTCTTCTTTTGAACTGAGACAGTCTTAATGTTCTCGTAAAAAGTTAAATAGTCTATCTCTTTTCTGCAACGGAGGGCATTACAATATTTAATTAGAAATTCACTATATGGTACCCGGACTCGCGATTTATGTTAGAACATTTTTAAATAGTACCATTCGACCTTAAATTTTCACTACTTCTATTAAAACCCAACTACATATTTTAAATCCGATACAAAAAAATTCCTTGTAATCCCTTTACGTTCCTAGAACTTACATTCTTTATAATCCTTCGAAATCCTTGGAAATTTTCTAAAATCTGTTAAATAAACTATCAAATTGTACAAAAATACAATTTTGAATTTGAATATTCAATACCGAGAGAGGATAAATGGAAGAAAAAGTAGGGCAAACTCTATCTGTGGGCAATGTTGGTACTTGAATAGAAAGGGACGAGAGCAAGGAAAGATGTATCATTGAAATTATGTGGAGGTATGAGAGGATCGAATTCCCAGTGAATCTTCATGCCAGCAATATGCAGTCTATTATTGCGTTTTATACGTCAGTTTTTGCAAAATGAGAAAAATGCTACTCGGAAATTGATTTTTGTCTATAATCTCTTAACAGTAAGTGGAATTTGAAACTTGCTTGTAATGTATTTTATTTTCCGATACCGTTTCTTCTCATTTCTCAGCATTGTAGAAACAAGCAGTTTAAGAGAACGTTAAGATATCTCGCAAGCTGACGATATTGGCTAAGTTACTTCGTCTTGGACTCGGTTCAGATTTTTTTAATATCCGGAGACACAGACGCTTCACGACCCATGCGACCCCCTCCGCCCCCCCCCAACCACGTTTTTATTTTCATCCCTAAGGCGGATCTCTGTCTTTCCGCCAATCGAGCACGTTTCACGAGATTCTATGGGACATCTAGCTGACTGTCTTTTGCTCTGGGATATATCGATTTGAATATTTTTGTCGTCAAAGCTCGCGTGAAGGGTGTAGGCGACTGGAAAAAATGAAAAGAAAGTTTCAACTCCCTTTGAAGATAACGGCATTATTCTTCCAGCCGGAAATTTATATGCACACAAAGAATTGAAAGTTTTTCAAGGAAAAGGAAAATATTTTTGGAATTCGAATACTTTCATAATGATTTATCAATTATAAAGCTTTCAACTTTCGAGATGTCAGTTTTGAAAGCATTTCAATTCTAATAACTTTTATATTCTATGCAATCACAAAAAATAATTGCTTTTAAATTGACTGATTTTTGTCAGGTTTTAAATTAAAAAGGCTTTGTACTAAAAATGGGAGTCGAAAAATGAATACTTTTATAAATGATAGCTTTTATTTGAAAAATTTTTCCAAATATAAACTTTCGAAAGATTCTAATTAACAAGGTTTCTAGGAAAATTTAATTTTGTAAACTTTCTTTGACTCAACTTATGAAAGAAAGTTTTTTTTTTTTGAGATAAAGTTAGTTATGGTTGAAAAGTTACGAACTTTAATGTTCTCTCTTAGTATGATAACAAACTTTTTGCTTCAAAGTTCACTTTGTTAGGGTTGTTACAGAATTCACGAATTTCATGAAAACATTTATAGGTTGAATTATTTTCGTGTGTTTTATAACATTTTAATCTTCTATAAATCTTACTTTTCAATAGAAAAATGTAGCTTCTCTCTAAAATTTTCTTTTTGAGTATTTCATCTTAGAATTTTTCATTTATACTTATTTAATACTTCGTGGAGGCAAAGTATTTTTAAAAATAAAATTTCTTGAAAACTTTCTTTCGGAATCATGTAATGAAAACCCATTTCTCATACAATTGAAATGTTACTTTAATAGGGATCTTTTAAAAACGTCCGAGAGCTCGTAAAAATATAAACCTCGTTTTCCAAGTAATTGCTTCTCAAGAAACTGAATTAACGCGTAAAAGAATTTCTTCCCGTACAAAGCGAGTCTTGCCTCAAATGGGGAAATCATGGAAAATTCAGGTCGGCAGCACTTTTCTCTAAACGCTTAAAGACTTTTAGAACCACCTGACGAAAACCGTTGGGGCGGCGCGGCAGTTCTTCGGAGTTCCCCAAGAGTAACTTTACCGTCGTTTACAAGACGAGCGAATTACATCTCCTTGAATTGGAGTCTCTCTCTACGGCTGACAAAAAGACTAAATAAAAAAAGAGAGAGAGAGAGAGAGAGAGGGAAAAAAAAAAAAGAAAATTTCGCCGGAAGAGCAGAAAAAAGTTGAAGATTAATTTGAATAGTAAATACTGTGAATTTTATCATTTTACGAAAAAGAGAAAAGTTTCATTTCAAATAAAAAGAAAATAATAAATTTTGTTTCCTACAACACAAAGGATTTTTAAATTAGTTTAACTTTTTATTTATTAAAAGCATTCTAGCTTTTGTACGTGCAATTTTAAATCCTTCGAAATTATTTAGTGCTAAACCTTTTACATTTATATGTAAAAGGCCCAGTATATGAATTTCCAGTTTTCCAAATGAAGTGTTCAAATACAGTGAATAAATTCAAAATCACCCACCAGCTGAGGCCATCGGACCGTAAGGTAGACCTTCGCGCGGCCAAAGAGCCGCAATCTTCTTAGTCTCCTCAGTTTTTTATCGTTGAAACCCATCCCCATGAAGGCGGGTGGCCCACGTGATCCACATTGACACTCCACGATGGTATCTTATAAAATTCCAAAAACACCGTCTTATAACCCAACTCCCCCCACACAATCCTCCCCACCACAACTTATTTTTTTTTTTTTCACCAGATCGCGTGTCTACCTCCAAAAACAAACTTAAGTAAAACCATAAAAGTCGCGTGATTTAAAATTTATGCCCAATATAATTACAAGCATTAAATTAATTCACAAGGATCTCATTAAGGATCCAACTCACAAAGAAAGTAATTGTTTGATTACCGAGGACGGAAGAATTAACTTAAATACAATCCAAACGAAGTCAACATGCAATTTCGAATTGCAGAGGACTCCTCGAACAAATCCATTTGACCTTCTGCAGTTACACGAAATAAAGTAAAAACCGAGCGAGGAACAACTGCAGACTCAGGAATAAGAATGACCTTCAAGGTTGCATCGCGTGTCGCCTTTGGTTGAACTTGAAGCAACAACGTGACTCGTACTCGGTGGCCTTTGCTAGGACAATATCCACTGAGAAAGAATGCAACGGGTCGCAAGCCGCGCAACTGACTGTCAGTTCACTTGGCGGCCTCGAGCATCGAGGGATGCTGCTACCCCAGCTGGCACGAACCGCGCAAGATCTGCCCCCACGCGGCGATACACCACCTTCTCAAATCTCCAGTCCGTCGTACTCGCACAATTGTCGTCTGAATCCCCCCCAACCACCCCTACCACTGATAGTAGAATCCCACATCCGACCCTTCTTACAACCTTCGACCTGTGGACAAACTAGCCGCAAAATCCGCTTTTCCCTTTCACCGAAGGCTATCAAAAATTCTACGACAAGAATAGGAAAGAGTTATAATATTCTCATAGGGAAATTTAGTTGTGTGATACTTAAAAGTGGTTGGTCTGGTTTACAAATTCGAAATCAGTATTTTAGTTGAGATTTAGGATGAATATTTTCTTTAAAGTACCAGGAAAACACTCACTTAATATTATTTACTGATGTAGCCCCTCCCACTTGGACCCGCCTACCAGTAATATAGAACCTCCCACTGGAATCCACGCTTACGATTGTAAAAGCTCCTTCCACTATTTGGATCCGCCTACTATTGACACACCCCCTCCCAATTGGACCTGTCTACTATTAATACATCCCCGTCCACTTGAAACCACGCCTACGATTGGAGTAGATCCTTCCACTTGGACCCTCCTATTTAGATCCGCCTACTATTTACATAGCCCCTCCCACCTGATCCTGCCTACCATTAATATAGCACCGCCCACTTGAATCCACGCCTACAATTGTAATAGCTCCTCCCACTTAGACCCTCCTATTTGGAACCGCCTACTATTGACACAGCACCTCCCATTTGTACCTGTCTACAATTAATATAGCCCCGCCCACTTTAATCCACGCCTACGATTGTAATAGATCCTCCCACTTGGATCCGCCTACTATTGGCACCGCCCCTCCTCCTTAAAATTCCCCTAAAATTGAAAATTATTTTAAAATAGCTTTCTTATTACTCTAGCTTACTCCATTCTAATAAAAAATGCAATTTAACTTTAACCACTTACGAAATCAGTTACCAATTTATATCGAAAGTGTCGAGACACATTGTATTCTAGAATTATGGAGAGGCTTGGCAGTAAAATAAAAGTAACGTTTTGCTCGGTAGCGTGGTTTGTGCAACCTCGTAATAAGTCACGGCGAACGCTATCAAACACTCCAACTTTACGCCATCCGACTCACTCCCTCTTTCTCTTTTTCGCCTTGCCCTTAACTGCACCCCCCCCCCCTCTTCCTTTCCACAGTTCCCTTTTCTGTACGAGCTTCTTTGTTACCCCCTTGTTTCCATTAGGAGTGATATAGTGCGTGAAACACTTTATCTACCCTCCTCCACATTCGTGGTCACTCCACCCCCTCCCCTTCAGTTTCACGGTTTACTACCAAAGCCAGAATTCGTTTTCCGAAAAATAATGACCAATCTTTCTCCTCAGCACCAAATGCATCAAATCAATCTTTATATAAACTGGGGCTAACGATAAGTTTCAGAATAAATGAGGCATAAGTTCATAAAAACTTTATACAACCATTCTGATCAATAAAGAAAAAAAATCAGATTCAGAATATCTGGAATCAGGTTTTAACGAAATTTAAAATTCCCGAAAGAATATAATTTAAATAGAAATAGGGATTGGAAAGATGAAAATAGCAATTTTCCAACTACTTAAGTGGATTCCATAAATAGACCCTTGAGATAAAATATTATCCCTTAGATTTCGAACTTATTTCTATGAAAAGTCGTCTTTTCCTTTTTCATAAAACTATTATGTAGTTTTTGTCAATATTTACGACCCTAATTCCAGGATAGATAAATTGGTATTTAATCAATTGAGCAAAGAATGTCAGAGCGCATTATGAAGTTTTTTCCATCGTCAGTATTTTTTCCTAAGCAATAATAAGAAGAAAAAATAGAGAGATTCATTGTCAGAGATGAGGGCTGTTGCGTCTGGAGGAGGGGAAAAAAAAAAGATGAAATAACGGGAATGACAAGAAAAGCGTATTTTTTCCTTTGCTGGAAACCATCGTTATTGAGAGGGTTGGAGTTGTATTTCTCAAGATTCGATGAACAAGTTAAATACATTATTCAAAATGATTCAAGTCCCATTTCAACGACAACAGCGGACTCTTTATATAAATCTTTGAAACGGTCCAGCTTAGACCAATCGAGAAAAGCAGAGGAGAGAAAGAAATTCTAATTTAATTTTCTCATGCTCAATCTATTAATAAATTAATGTTATTAATTCACAGTAATATATCCAGTACTCCTAAAAATTCGGCCAAGAATACCATATTGAGTAATAATTTTGTTTTGAAGAAATAGTTATGTCCGAGATACGTAAAAGGATAATAATCCTGTTTTATCGTATTTTTGCTTTTATTTCTGCTCGCTCTTTGTTTCGATACCAGCGCGGTGAGAAAATTCATTGCACTGTATTTCATAAAGAAGTGACGTCTAGACTGTCGGAAACCTGGGATGAAAACATTTAACGAGAAAAAAAAAAATAAATATAACGCAGACAGATCAAAGCCCTATAGTCTGGATGTCATACTTTTCTTTAGTGTATTTAATGAAGCCATCATTTAAAAGACAGAAAAGGCAAGAAACCCGGAAATATAAACTTTAATATTTCGAAGCGGAGGACAAAATATTTACAACCCGCAGGCAGTGATAAGTCGTCATTAACAGCAATATAGATTTTTATATTTTTCATATTAGAGAGCAGATCAAATGAATGGCATTTCATTTTTGTTTGATTTTTCGATCGTTAAAAAAGTAATAGAAATACTAGTTAAATTTTGCAACAAAAGAAAAACATCGATAGCGTAGATGAACTAATTCCACTTTTAACATGAAATTTTTCGATAACAATATTATGTTAGTGCTATAATTTCGTTAGGATTATAGGGAAAACTCGTTATTCTCGAAACAGAAAACATCGGAACGGACCTTTTACAATTATTTAGCAGAGCTCTATATCGTATCGCATGTTCGGGTGCAGAATACCATTCCAGTTTTGTTCCTTTATGAAACTAATTATACTGCGCCGAATGAACTTGCTCGTTATTCTATGCATCTCGAAATCGCCCCATTTGTGTACTAAGTAGTAAATAAAAGCTCTCTAATTTCCAGAGAAAGCTGCTATACTTCTTTATATTTTTAGAATAATATTTATAATAAATAACATGAAAAAATGGTAAAAATATTTTTGAAACGAAATTTTCTGTTTTTCATAAATAAATTTTCTGTCTATCCCCTAAGTTACACAGAAATGTATTTAAATTACACAGTTATTAATTTCGACTAACGAAATGCATTAAAAAAAGCCACATTCGCAGTAATTAATTTAACTTTACTTTTACCATAAAAATTAGCAAACAGCTTTTTCAGCGCGGTGAAATAAAACTAGATTATAATGTTTGCACTCCCTCGTTATACAAGAAAGTAATGATAAAACCTGTGATAAAAAATGGAAGCTTTCGAGAGCTTTTAGCATGTGACGAGAGTTAAAAGCTCGCTTTGAATGTGCATAGAGTATTAGACCAAAATTCAGAATACCTGAGAGGTACAAAATGCACTTAGTCCTTTAGTCTTAGGCCTCTTGGATCATAATCCAGCTGTGAAATGGTCTAATGGAGAACGACGCTAAGAACTTTGAGGGTGAAAACCCATGCAATATGAAAGCTCAGAAAAGGAGAAAGAGTGGAGAAAGTCTAGAGAAAAGGGGATTTGGAGATGATCTTAAGTGTAGGAACCCTCTTCCCTTTATTCTGAATATGCAAACCACTGCCGTATGGCTCACATCCTGACCTTTTTCGAGTAGCTTACCTCCCTCAAAACGGATGCTTTTTATACTAAAAATTCTTCCCGAAGAATTATTTTATGAATTGCAAATATATTTCACTCACTTTGTTAATTATGGGCCATTCAATTTTCAGAGACAAGGTGACATTTTTATCTTGCAATAAACCCAATAGAGATAAAAAGTATATCTGCTTTTTATACTCCCAGCATCACAAAAACTGAAAGTTTAGTGCGAATTCATTGTCCGTGAAAATTGCACGAGCTTTTTATTTTTCGACGCTTTAAGTTTTTTTTTTTTAAGTTGAATTTTGATAAAAGATAGTAGCAAAATCAAAAACGGTTATAAATTTCGGTACATGACATTTTCATCCCTTGTTATAAGATTAAAAATTTTCTCTCTGCTGGATATTAACAAAAAGTGAACGAAAAGATGAATCGACAGGTTGATGGGCATTTTCGTGAATGTGAATATTAAACCAGGAATAGCGATCGTTTCTAAGTTTTTGACATTCAGAGTCATGAAAAGAATTTAAAACAAAGATCTCCTTTGACTCTACGGAAAGGAAAATATCTATACCCCCTAGAGAGATTAAGAGTTGGACCTTAATCTATTTATATAGGTAAGAAATAATACGAGTGTATCGAGCACCGAAGTGTATTGGATTAAATTTATCTTGCTCTATATACATCCGAGTTACAGACAGCTTAATTTCTCCGGAAAGCTTTTGCGCAAGTCTAGCCGTTTGTATAAGCACTTAAACTTCTGTTTGTATGAAACAGCAGTTCAACCGTCATTCCAAATTACGTTATTTCTAGAATTTGCTCAGGACGACGGTTGGTAAGCTCCTTTCAACTCCGAAAGACACGTTCGATCAACGATTTATCAAAACTTTGCAATAATTTGTGATCAATTTTCTATAAACAATAAATTCATAATTATAATAATTTCTCGTGTCTTAGAGAAAATAATTCTTTTGGAGAAAAGATAAAATGGACTAGTCTTCGTGTTTTCTTTCGTTATATCTTTTTACTCGTTTGTACTAGCAAAGAGCTCGAGTTTTCTTTCAGTTTCTTTGACACCATAAAGTAACTTAATTCTATCGTAAAATAGCAAGAAGAAATTCTCGTTGAGAATACTCCCGCATCAAAACTGACTGTTTTAAAAGAAAACAAGAAAAAAATTCAATTATCCAGCCAGGAGAAGAGAACAAAGGAGAAAGTCGAGAACATCAGTTAAATTGAAAAGAAGTGGTAAATTCTATGGATTTTAGCGTTTAAAACGCATTTTTCAAAAATGATATCAAAATTAAATAAACGCACGATAAGTTAATCAAAAGTTTCAATTACTCACAGTTGATGCTTTTTTTTGATCAGAGACACTTACCTGAAACAGAAAAAGAAAAGTATATAAGTTTCTTAATTCAAAATTTATCTTAACGATTCTTTCTTAGAAATAAATTTCTAAAAAAATCAGAATCTTTTATCTTTCCATCTCGAACCCACGTAAGTGTTCGATAACAAATTATGTAAATTTTGAATCCCCTTTCAAACGTGGGTAGAGATGTTTTCCCCATTCTCATGTAGATTCTCGATAAATTGATGAAATAAATTGATTCTCAATCACATTACCATGGAAATGGGAAGCGGAATATAGTTTGAAAGTCAGAGACACATGCATGGAGATTTGACATAGAATCGCTTTTGTTTTCTTCCTTCATTTCGTTTTCTTTTTACTTTATTTCTTTACCCTTTTCAAGATTTTTCGGTCACCAGACTCCACTTTTTGTCATTAAAGATCTCCTCGAACTGCTCGAGGCGTAGGTTGATCCGCCCAATAGGGAGGATTTCATTTGATTCCTCAAAAGGGGAGAAGCGAGTGCCTCATCTTTTCTCGGTAGAGGATAGAAAGGGGACTCTGAGGTTAAATTACAGGATCGGAAATCTAATACGTCTTGATTATCTGGCGGATTAATGCTTTGACAGTCTTAGGAGATGAAGGTCTTCTCACCAAATTTCGCTTAAATCAATACCCTATCGATATACCTTGTAACATTTTAATTTTAAATTGTATAAAATATCCTCCGAAAGACGATACTGCAGGTATTTGAAAAGCATTAAGAAACCTTAAAAATTGAACATCTATTGAGTCAAAAAAAAAGGAACCAAATATCTATACGTTTTGAATCGGGCGAAAACTTTAAGCTTCATTTACATTTTTGGAACATCAGTGCTAGCATTATCATAAAAAGATGCTTGGTTAGATTTCAGCGTGACATTATCGGCCACCTGCTGTTTCTTCATGGGGCCACCGATTTAAATTGCTATTCGAGAATCGTAAAAAGGATTACGTGAACCTTAAAATTGAAAAAAATTGTATAAAAGACTGAATTGTTTTACATTGTCATTTTAACATATTGGTAAAAGGGACTTTAGAAAAGGGGGTGTAAATATAATACATAAAAAGCTAAAAGCTTTGCTCTCTACTTATGGCCTACTCTGTAATGGTTCATTTATTATTATTTGCTCACCGCTTTTGCAGATGGATTTTGAACGCAATGCCAAAAAGAGTCAACACCCATCTTTCTAAAGACTATGTTATTTATTCAAGAGTCATGAAACGTCGACTACAGTTTTAAACCTTAATTATGAGGGAAATAGCTCGACTTGGCTTTTGTTTGTACAGTTTCCGCGGAGAAAAAAAGGGAATAATGGGAGTAAAGAAAAAATATAGCGCTTCGGGATTTATTTAGTCGCTCAAAATAAACAATCGTAATAAGCCAGAACTCATAAGCAGTCATAAGCTGCGAGGAGAGATTTTCTGCGAAATTCGGTATCAAGGGATTCCGTATGTGTTTGTAGATTTTTTCTTTTACATTTTTTATGTTCATTACAAGCGTGGAAATGCACTTTCTAGATTAGAAGCAGAGAAAACTCGTTAGGCGCCAATGACATATTTTTCCTGAAAACTAAACCTCAATGATGGAAGAAATGCATTTTAGTGCATATTGAACTATTTTCGAAGTTGCGATGATAAGTAAAGTCGTTTATGTGGCAACCTGACAAGTTTTATGTGTAGTTATGGAAAAGCGATAAAGATAAGATGCGTGAGGTTCAAGTGTATGAAGATAATAATATATTATACCACTATATGACATCAAGAGAAGAAATAATATGATTTATAGCGTATTCATGCGAAAGTATAAGAAAGGAGGAAAATTACGAGAAAAAGTTATTTGAAGTTTCTTCGTCTTTTTTATAACCAAGCATCGCTTTGTCTCAAGAAAAGAGTGCCATTAATATTCTTTATGAAAGGAGACATATTTAATAAGGGATGATCTGCAAGAAATCCAGTTTAATGGAAAACCAATCATGATGGCCTTTGCTGCAAGAAACTTTTTCAAAGTATGAAATACTCAGGTGAAAAATGTAAAAAGATAACTTTTTCACTACTTCCGTATTTTGTCTGACGAAATAGGGATCTCGACTACTTTCTATATAATGGCTGATCACATATCGACCTTCACTACTTAGATAAGAAACTGATACAAATCTAAAATCTAAGTTCTAAAAAAATCTCTCTCAGAAACCAACAAAAAAGAAGCGGAAGAGGTCAGGAAAAAGGATCGGGATAATATCAGTAGTAGAGGTCAGTGTTTGGTCAGCCGGGAGGGACAGAAAAAATTGAGAGGTGAAGGGAGCCAGTAGTACAAGTCACTGTATGATTATTCAGTGGGAGACAGTAGTGCAGGTCCATGTTTAGTCAGACAACGCCATTAAATCAGAAAAAATCGAAAAACTTAAATAAAAACAGGTAACTTCCTCACTTTTTCCGTATTTTGTCTGACAAGAAATGGATCTCGACTACTTTCTATACAATAGATCCATGTTTAGTCAAACAAAGCCATTAAATCAGTGAAAATTGAAATACTTAGATAAAAAAAAACTGATACAAATCTAAAATCTAAGATCTAAAAAAAAATCTCTCACAAAAACCAATAAAAAAGAAGGGGAATAGGTAGGGAAATAATCTTAGTAGTAGAGGTCAGTGTTTGGTCAGCCAGAGGGACAATAAAAGGCGGAGGTCAAGGGAGACAGTAGTACAAGTCAATGTATGGTTAGTCAGTAGTACAGGTCCATGTTTAGTCAGACAACATCATTAAATCAGTGAAAATCGAAATATCTATCTAAAAAAATTTAATCTAACGAAATTATTTGAAAATACTGACTGTTCTTACCCTTTGACTAAAGGTGACGGAATCTGATATGGAATAGGTGTCAACAACTGAGTGAAATCGAACAAGTTTTTTGGTTGCACGACTTTTTTTTGATCGTGAACACAGAGAGTACATGGTTGAGTTCGTGGGTATAGTTGGGGGCATATCGAGAAAGATTTCTCTCGCCTATCACTTTTTTTATATTTTTTTTATGTAGAGTACACTCGAAAAATACGAAATCCTTTTTCAGTGACCCGAATCACGCTCGTAAACACATAAACGCTCGTAAAAAAAAATCCTCGGCAGAATTTATCTCTGATGATTCGCTCATTCCACTTGATCTACGTTTCTTCTAGAGGCACATTTTTATTGTCGTTAGTTTTGTGGGGGATTTTATTGTCAAGCTTTTGCACCAAAGGAAAATATTTTTATTGCTCGATAAAAAGTAATTTTGTTTATTGTTTCTTAAATACTTTTAGTGGTACTATTTGTTAGGTAGGTTTTAAATTTTTAATTTGTTTGGTTTGTCAATTTTTAAAAGCGATGAATCTCAATTAAGATTAATGAATATTTTTACTTCTCGGATGTAGTTGTTATTTGGGATTTGTTAATTACAACCCTTAAAATCGATGAGGTGAAAAGTACCTCCCACGACATCTCTTTGTAGAAACTGAAGACTTTTCTCGGAGTCGGCAAAGCAGATTTCCTTTCGTTTAATATCGTGTATGGGTTAAAGTTCCCTTGCTTCATAGTCCACTGCGCCCCCAACATAGTTTCGATTATTTCTTTCTTTAAAATTTAAAATTGATACACTTTCTTCATATTCATTTATATGAAGAAAATTACAATGATAAAATACTCCTTTTAGAAAAAACTGTACAATAATTATGAAATATACTCTTTAAGTATAAAAATAACAAATACGATTCTTTTTTAAGAGCGAAAATCAAGAATAAACTTTTTTGGTAAGAGAATTGAAATAAGAGATTCATTCAGAAATTTAAGCTTCCAATGTTGATGAATAAAAACTTGTGGCTTGAGATGGGAAGCAATTTTGTTAATCAAGCCTTCTGGCAAACCCCTTTTCTTTCAAAAAGATGCAACACTTTTTAATTTCAGCCCTCTTGACTTTAATTGCGGCCAGGATTATAATAGTCGCACTGAATTAATAACACTGAATTGCACTTTCAATACCAGGCATCCGTTCTCAATTCTTTGAGGACCTAAAGACGCAAGCGGATGGAAATTAAAACTGGCTTGTAAAAAGAAAAACTGAAGAGACAATATAAAGTTATATAGAGTCCACAAACATATCATTTCAAAGATAAATAGGTCGGTATAAATATCCTCTAGGTTTCATAAAAAAAATATACCTGCTTCTTTTTTATCAAAAGTATTGTCAAAGTTAAAACAGAAAGGGATTTAGAAACGGAGATTGAAGCACTTCGTGATGGAATCAGTCAAATAATAAATCGTAACACAAGGCAGTTGATATTTTTGACAAGTGACCGATTTTGACAGAGTAATATGTATTCGGAAGTGAATTGAAATTGGATAACAGTGGGGAGTGTTATTGTCGTTATCACCATGGTACATCCGGCAGGTTGGTTATAGAGAGTGGCAAATCTGGCATAGTTGGAAATGGAATCGATTATGCCAGAGAACTGGAATCGAATGAGTCGGTATAGACGGAAACAGACTGTTGTCGCTATGCTTGAAGGAGCTAACGAGCATCAGAACTCGACCGCTGATTGTGAGACTCAAATAGAAATCACAATGCAAGAATAATTCCTATTAACCAACACGTAAATCAATGCACTCGCATCAGTGACCCTTAATTAGTATCGTTTGTCTCTCCAGGCTCTAACGAGTGCTAAATACAAGCAGGCATTGAACTCAAACTCAATTATCAAGGATGCCATTTTGTTGCATCAAATTGGTCATATGGATTAAGGCGTTGCCCTGAAATCTGTACAAATTTCAAGAAATAAATGAAACAATTATTCTTTTTGATTATTTCTTGTGAATAAGCTTTGTTCTCGAAGATAAAAGGAAATAGGAGTTGCGTGATGGATAAACTGCATGAAAAGCATTCCCACGCATTGATTACGAACAATCGTTTTCGGAGAAATTAGAAGAGGTGACAAACCCATGAAAGATAAAAGTTGTCAGGGGGGTCTAATGGATTTACCGAGAATCGGTGGAATGTGATTCTATATAATTCATATTCATTGTAATGATTTCCTAGAACTCGTTGACTCTTTTCGAAGCAGGAGGAAAAGATATTGTCAACTTGAAAATGTTTTTGTACCAAGAGGTAATTTTTGGCTCTCTATACTTGCCCTAATTTTCAATAACATTTCCCGCCTATTATTTCTAGTGGATACAAGTCGGTGAGCCCATGGGCGGATTTCTTTGCCTTTCAGTAGGCAGATAATCACTTTTTCTAAAGACTTTTGTTCTCATTCCAGATTCTTTCTGCTTCATTATGATTTTTCAAAAATTTGTAATTTGAATACTAAATGTAGGTATGTCCTTTTTGCTACTTTATGACATTTTATTCCTTTACATTTTAGTCTCCTCTACACCATTTTTATACTATCTCTTCTTTCACCTTTTAGCACATTCTTTTGTACTTTTGTCATGCACATGTTGTAATCTCAGGTTTCGTTCATTTCCTCCTAGTCTTGTGGAAAAGCACAATGGCGTATGTACAGAATCTCAGGCCTTCTCAGGAGTGTTGGCTTGACAACAGAGACGCAGACGGTCGATAGAATATATTGCAAGCTTCAATGCACCGACCTGATTCGATACAATTGTAAATATTACTCGTATATTCTTAAATGGGATTTTGCGATTTGTTCAGACTGGTTGAATGGATTTTATGCTCAAGTGGGACTTTCATTGATTAGTCACGCCACTTCTAAAGAATTTAAGACTCAATTTACATTTCAAATTTTACAAAAGGAGCCGTCCTCCAATTAGAGCCAGAAAATTTACATTCGAAACTCGATAAGAGAACGAAAAAGAAAATAAAATGAAACAAAAATCTTCTTGATATGAAGACAATTATGAAGAGTTTAATACACCGTAAAGTGGACGAGCTTTTATATTTTGCCTGAGAGACATAGTGGCGTGACACCAACTGAAAACTACAAATCTTTCCAAGTCTCTCAGACTGTCGAGCTCAAAAGTTCATTGGAGTGGAACCACTCTGATATTACCACTCTCTTCTCTTTCCTGTTGTATTCTTAGTCTTTTTTTCAGTCTTTCATTTTAATTTCTTCCCAATCTGCTTCGCGGAATATATGTATAACTGTTTTTAAATTTTTTATTCATTTTTGAGTTTCGAATAATTTATAAAATTATCTGAGGTTCGGGTGAGAGAAGGAACATATTTAAAATTGTCAATTCATCCCTTCGTGCAAGATTTTCACGCGGATTCATTCTTTCATCTTTCGTTCATATTCGCAACGTATAATACGGATAATCCTTTCCTTATCGTAGGAAAATCCGGCTTTCAAATAAAACCTCAGTGGGGATTAGAAATGGTGCCAGACACCAAGCCAAACACACGCTCCATTTCATTCTCAGTCGTCTCGACTTTTTCATCCTCTTTTTTTCTCTTCTTTGCACATTTGAAAGCTTTCAACATTAAAAAATGGCGATTTTCGATTTTATGGACTCTAGCCTAGGTCCAAAATTAATCGTACAAAAAAAGTAAAACGTCTGAGTTTTACATTTTATTTGAGTACATCTACTTATCTACAAATAATTTTCTAATTTTGTTTTATCTCTTTTCGCATTTTTCCTGCGCTCTATTTTATGCGCCTGAAAATCTTGACATGCATCGCAGCAGATAAATTTTTCATTTGATTTGTGACCGACTGGCAAGTCAAGTGCACTTGAACTCGTTACAGTACGTATATAGGTATAATTTACTGCAACTCGTTACAAGGTAGACTTCCATGGCAAATAAACTCAAAGAATTATTTTGAAAGATTAATAAATTATTTGGAAGATTAATAAATTCTTTAAAGAAGATTATTTCATTCAATTTGTCTTAATTTAATCATATAAACTTTTTCATTTAAACTAGATGCTCTTTTAAATGAATTTTCAAGCTGTTTTAAATTCTCGTACGAAGAAGTAATAAACTAGAAAAGGGTGATTTAAATATAAATGACAGCTCACTAGCTGGATAAAGAAAAGACAAAGCCAGAGACGAGTAGATTTTAATTAAAAGCACCCTCAGCACGAGAGTGTGAACAATACGTTATTGTATATGAGCATCGTGGCATTTGACAGATCTACAGACCACTATTGGATTTCAGTGGGCTCTGTTAAAACATCATTCACTTGTCGCTTGCAACCAGGGCGATAACGCGAATGTTAATTATGCAAAGTTTTAACTGATGATGCACTCTAACACTTACGAGGAGTCCCTATCAATTTTCCCTTTTCTAATTAAAATTTTAAGTGTTTAAACCGATTTTTAAATATATTTTACGATTTTTTTATTTATTTTAGTGAAAAATCCATAGTAAATTTGAACTCACGACACAAGTAACATAATATTAGTCACGATATCTGATAGTTAGCAAGGTTTAAATTTCTACGTGACCCCGAGGTTAGTGAAGTAGAAGAAAGCATGTCGGTGGACTGTTTAAGAAAAAAGAAAATGAAAACAGATTTTATCACGTCGCGTATTGGATGCATAATAACACAAGCAGTGTGCAGTTTAAGAGAGGTTTTCTATTACGTCATTACGACAATATTCACTGAAGATATTTTACAATTTTATAAACTGTTTAGTTTGTTTATTAAATTAATTTTTTTTAATTATTCCTGATGCTGATTATTAGAAAACTTATTTGACGCTAAGATCAGAGTTCCGGTTTCTCTACAAACTGCTTGATTACTCTATGAAAGGAATAATTTAGTAGGAATAATTAATGGTACCTCGTAACTCCAAATTTTAACACGATAACGTGTTATATGCAAAGCAATTAAACTGCCGAGTTTATCGACCAGCAATTATTCCTTACTGGACGAAGTATAAGTTACTAAAAAGTTGCTACTCAGCAGGTGTATTGATGTTGTTCTGATATCAACCTAGCCAGTTATCCATTGGGGAATTATTAATATTTAATAGTTAAAAACAATATTTAAACAAATGTCATATGTATAGATTCCAATATCCGATAATAATAATAGCTCGAGATCTAATTTATCGACCATAGATATATAAACTCTTTACTTTATCGACAGTGGAAAGAGAAAATCGCGCTTTTTTCGACAATAAAAAAGGAAGATACCGCCCTTATCAACAGTCGGTACACAATTTTAGAAAATACTTGTAAGCAAGGTGTCAGCTGAATATCAGAGCGTAAAATAATTAAGCATTGAATTTAAATGCTTGAAAATAAAAATTTTGAAATTTAATTACACTAAATGTGAATATTTTATAAATTTATATTTCTGTAGGATTTATAAATCCTACAGAATTTTATAAAATAGGTTAAGCGTTTGTCATAAATGGAGGGGACGACGTTAACACGATATCTGGAATGCTAGTGGATGGTTATGGGTCTTGGTGAGATTCACATTTGGGATTTAGCTGGTTCACAGAAACCAGAGAGAATTTAGGTCGGAGTAGGTCATCGAGGTCGGAATAGCTCATTGAATTCAGCGTGTTCAATTGTGCTCAAACCAGAAGATTTATTCTTTTAAGTATCCGAACATTAGAGATGTAAGTATATAGTAATAAATGTATCCAACTATTTTTTCCTTTAATCGCACAATGGGACAATTCTAGTGTCATTTAAGTGCATTTAAGCCACTTTCGTGCCAACTTATCGGTCCTGGGATTCAAGAACTGGTGACGTAGTCTTCGCGAACGACTTTTTTCCTGACTTTACAGAAGAGTGAGAAATAAATAAGAAAATAAGGCACAAGTGCATCAGACGTGTTTCAGCGATTCTGGGCGTAAAAAACCCAGTCGAAACTCCCCTTGGCTGGTATCCAAACGCGATTATGCTTTCAAGGGAAGAAGATCCTTCATATAATTGAATAATTTTCTAATTGTAATGACGATATTAATAAGTATTGTTAATTTTATTCAATACTATAATATTAAAGTTGATTTTACACTTCGAGAGTGCACTAGTGCATTTACGAGTATAAATTATTCCATGTCATAAATAATCGACCCAGAAAAAACTACCCTTAAAAGTTTATAACACAGTATCAGCTTTAAAAGCAAATAAAACGTTTTCCCCGTACTTTAAACGATATGAGTCAAATATCCATTCTACGGTTGAATACTCGTAACAATTTTGTGGCTCGAACTTCCTTCCTTGAAATTTTATTTCAACTAGTAATGGATTTTTGATGACTTGAGATAAAAACTGTGCTGACTTGAAGAAATGAAAGCGTCGCTTTTAGAAATGTAAACAAACTTTATTATAAAATAATAAGTTACTAAGTTGATAAAATATTAAAAGCCGTTATCATTCAATTATAAGAAGAATCTGAAATATTTAGTCACACCTTTACACAGGTGAGGCACTCTTGGGATTTTAAATGTTCTTATTATCTTTAATTATTTAACTCTTGCTAAAATTCAATTAGAAAAAGTGTTTCTGTTCTGCAACTCTATCCTTTTGAGAATACGTTTAAATCTAATTAACTTTAAACGTTTAAATGTTTAATCTTGTTTTGTGTACTTTAAAACTATTCTTGGAATGGAACTCTTACCCAAATTATTTTTATTACCTATAAAGTTCGGCATTGTTCGGAATAATTATTATAATTTCTCTAGATTCCAGGAGATCCAAGTTTTAGCGAGCGGTGGTTGTAAGACTCGTAAACAAAGCAAAGTTTGAAATATTGTAAAAAGATGAATCTCATGTCCCATTTAATTTTTTGTAAAATTCCTGTTGATACTAAATTTCATTAAGGAAAATTACTTGATTCTTCAAGTAGAAGTAAACGAATTTAGTGCGCCATTTCATGTCTGGCTCTGAAGGGATTTACTACTTGAAATATTCGAAATTCATGTTTACAATGGGTAGTAAATATAAATAACGTAAATTATAAAACTTTAAGCTTATACTCATATCTAATTAATTATTAATAACTTTAATTGCATCAATTCATATATATTATTGATTATTTTACAATTAATAAGAAATAATTAGTATAAATAGATTATTCGTATATCCCCGATCTTCTATTTAATAATAATTAACGTCAATCAATTAAGTAACTCTCTTTGTTCATTTTGCAATTTATTATTTTAAATCTCGGATCCGTAAATCAGATTTAAAAGGCAATTTATTCTATATCATTAAACTTTCAAGGTTTTCTAATCTCAATAAATCATCTATTTATAAAAGCTTTTTAATTTATACATTTAGTTTAAATTAAATGTCTTTTTTTTAATTTTTTAATTCAAAATGTGTTATAAAATTATAGTTTATTTTATTATGATAAAGACGTTTATAGATTAACTAGTAAACAAACTTTTAAGGATGACACAGAAGATGTTAAAAAAGATATAGTCTTTTTTTAGGCATTTCAAAAACTTTAAAACGTTATATCTGACTTAAATTTTCACTGTTACAAAAACTACTACACGAACGAATTTGACTGGCCGACGAGTCGCAAAGTTACGAACGAACTGTAGATCCACGTGTCGTAGGTCGTGGTTCAAATGATAAAACAGAAATTGAGTTTATTCAAGGGGATTTGCAGCCATCGCGCGGCAAATCCTTCAAACTTGAAACTCTCCTATATTGATTTCCTCCTCTAGTTACAATCCAAGGAAAATTGCCGGTAAAGCAGAATTTCACTCGGAAAATTAAACGCACAAGTTACCGACTTCCGGAAAACTGTAGGATGTACCGACACTGTTTCAACGTGCTCAAAATTCTTGGAATAACTTACAGGTGGCGAAATTCAAATTCTAGGCGCATGCGCACATTTAAAATTTTCAAATAGGAAGATTTCATTTCAATAATTAATCATTTTTTGAATATCGATTACTAGAACTAGTCAAAGGCAATATCCTTTTTTAATCGTAAAAAATAACGAACTAAACCTACCTAGACCCAATATTTAAAAATAAATGTTTAGATTGCAAAATCGTACCTTGTGTAATGTTTCATGACTAGCAATGATGTGTTGATTGGCATCAGAGTGGATAACGCGATCCACAGAATTTGGCCTAGAAACACCATCAACTTGAGATGAATCCTTGATTAGTGAAGGTGAAGAAGGAACAGGTAATTGTTCCTCAATTCCATGTCTTGTCTTCTGTCAACAAAAAAATGTTTAATTAGTATCAAAAGAATTGTAATAATAATACGTAATAAATATAATAAATCTCACATTCTCTAGAAACTCCTACAATAAGGGAAAAGTAAGGATAATTTAAAAAGTTGGGTGAGAGCACTACTCATAAATTAAAAAGTCATGACTTCATCAACATGGCTCCTTCCAACTTTTAATGCACTTGACAAATAAATTTACGACCTAAAGTAAACGAGTTATTGCCGTGCTAATATAAAAAAAGTATGTTTCTTTATTCTATTATTCTAAAACAAATTTTCAATATATTCCAAAATAATTAAATCACCTGATCTGTAAACAGATCGAAAGATTATCCTAGAGTTTCGTAAGGTATCTGTTATTAAATGAAATAACAATCGACTGTAAATGCGTGGCTGATCTACAGTCTTAACACCAACGGGTTTAACACTGAAAGCGGGGTTGGGGGTTAATCGTGTGAAATCCTGGATTTATCCCTACTCTCCTCGATAGCTACCCTCGTGGGGCTTCCGATTGGGTTGATAATATATACGTGTAGACATAGACGACAACTTCGTAAATTCCAACAGAAAATAGATAAATTACTAACTGATCTTAAGAAATGAAAAGCTTTTAAACGAGTTTTGGATCTGCTAATTAAATTAAGTAAATTATCAAATTCGAAATCACCTACATAGAATGGTCCAGTTTAAAAAAATCTGACAAAACAATCTAGACTTTTACTTTGAAAATTCCAAGCGAAGAGAGAAGCAATTATTTAACGTTACTAGACGTAACATCAAAAGGACAAAGCCACTGAAATTTACATGGTTCCGATAACGTCGACATAGTCGTGTGCGGTCATTTCGAGTCAAGTGCTGGCCATCCGTGTTATTATGCTAGTTAAAATGGCGTACCAGACGTGACCAATAATCTTCCAGGTCGCTTGGTACTTCTTTGTTTTCGCACTATGCTCGCTATTCCCCACATATCTGATCACTGAAGCATTCTCTCGAGTGTCGTTCCAAAGTCCCTAACGATTTTTGTTAGGCAGTTATACTCGTCCGACCATTTTATTTAAAACTGAATTTGCTCCCTTCAATCCAGTACTTTCAATCCAACAAAATTTCTTGGTTTAAAATATACAATCGTTTGCAGAAGCGACTTATTGTTAAAGAGTATTTGAGTCAATTAGAAGGGAACAGTAGTGGACATTAGAGATTGCAGCAAGGTTCATAGTAGGTATTGTGAAGTTTGACCTGACTGCAGTAACCTCGGCAGTTACACACTAATTGTTCCCATTAGTTCCCTTCAAGAGCGAGCTACAGGGACGTTAGTTTCGAAAGACTTATACTAGTTAAATCTAATTATACGCATAAAGTGGAGTTAATGCAGGGTACTTCGAATCATTGGATCGTTCCTCTTTTGGAAACGCTTTTTCTTCATTTCTTGAACAATGCAGTGTAAAATCCAGTAGTGAGACACACAATTCGGTATATATTCTAATAATATACCTCTCACGTTTCGTTCATGTACTGAGTTTTCCAATATGTCACTATCGAGAGAATCTTTCGTTCATGAAACTCCTCTGGAAGCGAATTGGATTCAGCTACTGACTCTGCTTGAACCTAAAATTGCAAATTGTATGACAGGGGTTGTAAAATTCGAGCCAATTTGCATCAAGGCAGGTTTCATCCAAGAACTTAGGATAACCAAATATTGTACTAAAAAGTGAACACCACTAATTAATGTCATAAGTATTAATAGCGAAAGCATATTAACTACATTCAGATCTCGCCATGTATTGAACATGATATCTGATGCAATTTTGATGTTGTAAACGCATTCATGGTTTTGCCTCAAGCCAAGTGCGAGATAATTGGAACACGCTGACAAATCCCCAGCAATTATGTTGAATTTCCACTAATGTTAGTACATTTCTAACATAATAATGGGAAAACATTTTCGGACTTGTGAATATCGTAATGCCTTCTTCTATTAAAAAAACAAGCAATTTTGTGCTTTAACTCTATTAAATTCAAAAGGAATAAGCTTCAAATGAATTTCATTCTATAACCCGTACATATTATGGGTTATAGAGTGAAATAACATGTCAAGAAATTTTATGGCAATGGCTCAGACGACTCTGAGCCAATCAAGTCGGTCTTCGAAGGCTGTAATCGTTTTTGAGATAAGCTGTCGCGTAACGACTTCAATTTATATGTCGAGTGAGGCTGTTCGATTATTCCGTGTCGAGGTGCTACAAAATTGTACTCAGGCAATTTTCCAGGTAGACGATCTTCGACCTCCCACAGTTTCTGCGAGATATTCATCAACCCTTGCACTTAATTAAACTTTCATCAAGGACCATGGCTGAGAGCATCGCAAATTTTTATTTCCTCTTTTCTCCATCATGCGTCTGGCTGCTAATTAACTCGGGAATGTCCTCATCCGATAAGAAAGTAAAAGAAAACCTTTTCAAGTTATGCAGGATATCCTGGGTATCTCATGGTGTCCAATCAAAGATTAATCAGTAGTCAACCATGATTTTTAAAATTGAAAGCCTATATAACCATATATGTACCCAACTATAATAAATGACTAATTTCATTAGTGTTGGGAATTCCTGCTTATAATTGCGATAGAACAATACGCTAATATCGAGAATTAATTAAATTGGATATGATATAATTGTTTTTAAAACTTGTGTTCTGTGTGTTTAATTAAATTTCCTTCATTAGAGCGTTCGAGTAAACAAGTCATCCGCTCTAAAATCGCATGTGAATTAATTATTTCAGGGTTTCATTGAATACTAGAAATTTTACTTGAAACAATAAACACTAATTAATTTTGATATTTTGATATTACATACCTGATTTGAATCTAGTGAGCCAGGAACATCGGGACTGGCCGACCGGCGGCCATAAATGTTCCTCAACGTCTGGTTCAATGGGAAAGCAGATACAGGACCACCCTGAAAATATAAGATTAAATATAATTTTCAATTTTCATAAAATACAATTTACATAATTAAATAATTGAAATCTTCATTAACTAAATTTTACTTCTTCTGCAAATATTAACTCTCAAAGGTAAATTCATTATAATGAGCTGAATAACTTCCTCGTATTTACAAGCATGCACGTAATTAGGAGGAAAACAAGGTCTTCCAAATGTAGTAATTCCCATATAGTTTTTGACTAGGATTCAAACAGATGCACTCTATAAGTTCTCTAAGCTTTGCTTCGCACTTCTTCCGACCAGACTTAGATCCAACTAAACCTCAGTATACATCTAGTCTAAAGTAGACTCAAGGTGTCACCCGGAAGAAACCTTTTCAATTTCTTCAATATTGAATTTCAAGTTGGTCCTTCAAGTACAAAGGACCAAAAGTACCAGTACCAATTCTCCAAATGACCAGATTTCCCGAGAAAGTTAAAGAGTCTCTTAAAAAGGGAACTCCCTTGTCCAGTGATCGTAGCTAATATCTTTGTCCAGCAGAGAACCATTCCACTGCAAAAGGTGGTTCCTCTCGTTCCAACCTTAGTCTTAGGGCGCCTCTCTTTCGAAGTTATCGATCGAGATATACGCTCATTGCTTCGAGGGAATGGGGTACGTGCTTTGGTACCGCAATGCACCCAAGAAAAGCCGGAAGTATCAGTTTCCTCTATACTCCTTTTTCCCTTCTTCTTCCGACTCCAAATTCTTCAAGAGAACTCGATCTTCCTCTTTCTCTCGCTGGCTCTTCTAGATTCCGCATCGACTTGCGATTGAGACCTACAAAAACAAAATTGAGTTTCACGAACCTAGGCATCCTTGTGGCCGAATTTGTATTCGATAGGCATGCTCTCACAGCAAATGGAAACTCAGAAATGGGGATAACTTGAGATTTATTGGCTGAGATTAAAAGCTGAAGTTGATAGCCTTGCTTTTTTACTTCCCTTCACGAAATATTTTTCGAATTCCAATTCGCATTTTTTTCTCTCGGGTTTTATGATATTTTTCGGGAGAATTTCAAGACTTTTGTCATGTTTACTAGAGTGGGAACGAATCTAGGTCTGAGGAGGTTGGAAAAGTTTATTTTGACCCTGCTGACGAAGCGAAAGAATTTTTCGAGTCAGGGAACATTTTATGAAGCAGTAAATATTGATTATATATTACGATTGTCGAGTTCGTATATATAAAGGTATTGAATGAAAAATGAGACAGTTGTTTGCAGCCTAACGAGGAAAGATTGTAACCATGTGGTCCTGAGCATTCAGACGGGCGAAGGAGTTACAGCTAACAATCTGTGCCTGCTTGCTTGTTACCAAGTACGAATTCATCTTCTGCTACTTCTCTATTCCTCCGTCCATCCTCGTCAGATAACTTTCCACTTGTACCCTTGCCTTCAGCAGTCAACTGCGGTCGAGTTGCACACGCTCGACCTCCGATTCTCGTTTATTTTCTACGATAGAATGGACGATAGAAGGATCCTTCGAGTTTCAAGATTTGATCAATTCAATGTATTTATTTACTTCCAGGAAGGAGACAAATCTTTTCTTTTTCAAGCTTTGCAACTTGGGTGTATCATTCAACTTTCTCAAAGTCTTTTTGGAAAATGTTATGTTGAGTGGTTTTTGCAGTAATTCTTCGGTTAACGTTCCAGAGGAAAATTTAATGAAGTAACTTTTGTGATAACAGTGGCTAAAGTTAAGCAAATTATGAAAAGTGTAAACTTAGGTGATGTGAAAAGGCACACCTCGTTGGTTCTCGAATAATATATGAGTTGAAAGTAGATAAAAAGATTTCTTCTATAAAAGTTTAGAAATTCTCTAGAGAAAAAATAAGAAAAAATAACTTCTCAGAGTAAAGAAGCGTCAAGGAAAATCAATCAGCAATGCGAACTAATTTTTCAGCCTTTTTATTTTAAGCCTCCCATATATATAGGACTTTGGAAAAGTTCTAGGCTGGAAATCGTAATATTGATGCCAAAATAAGGATCTCATTACGCACCAACAGCTGGTTGCTTTCCAGGGTATTAGAAATCCGATATTTATGTGAGCTTTTCTTAAGCTGAGTGTGGAACGGACTCCCCTTGTTTATCTTGTACGCTTCTAAAACAAAGATATTGTTCCTGATCCTTCCAGCTTGGGATAGATACCAAATTATGCATGGTATGAAAGGAAACTGTTAACCAATCGATACCCATGCCTGACCATTCTAATATTTTATGACCCAATGCCAATTTTGCACTTGCTCCAAACAAAACCAGAAAGCATAATTCTAAGTCAGGTAAATAGAAAAATCTTGGGTTGCAAGTTATTGATTACTTTATAAATTGATAGTAATCAAATTCCAGATTTAGATTCTGATTGATTTTAGGTTTCGGTACAAAATGAACTGATTTTCCTAGTGAACCATGCAAGTTCAACATAATCCGCTTTGATTACGAGTCTACGAACAAGCAATGGTTGTATCTGTACATGGCTGACCATTCTATTTATTTAGTATCAGCGCTCTCATGCAATATGATTGGATTTATCAATGTTTGCAGAAGGAATCAGCGGATTTGAGAATCAAGTGCAGTCATTAGCAATGTTTTGAGGGGCTTTCAAACTTTCTCGCTCCTCATTACGCTAATGTATCAAAATTTACATTAATCTCTCAAGCTTAAGGATATGTTTTTTCTTTATTCATTATTTGTGACGGTGGATGGAAATATCTTTCTTTATAGGATATTGGATATATCTGGAGCTTATTATATTTTTTCTGACGCCTCTACTGTTCTCTGTGATTAAGTAATATCCAGATTATCGTATCTACTCAAAATGGCTTCCATAACACGTTCCGTTTATAGTCTCGTTGATTGAAGCTGACGCCGAACGACCGATGTAGGCTCAGAGATTTAGGACAAGAGCTTCCGACGCTCTTTGCATAATGGAGCCAACGTCACACGACTTTGTCATTGCAAAGTGTCACCATTTTGAACGTAGCGACTACAATGACCCTAAGCAAAGCTTACTACCTCAATGAGAACATGATAAGCTACAACAGAACACTAATGTCCACTATTAAATTTCTGTTTACCCTCAAATTCTCGACTGCATTACTTTTGCTTCGATACAAGCAGGTAGGGTCGGTAAATAGTGAGGCCATAGTTTACTATTTGCCCTTAAAAATATTTAAAATTTAATTTAATTAGAGAAAGTTTTAATATGCAGGCGAAGGAAAAAATGACATAAAATGTGTTGAGCAGGTGGGCTTCGTTTATTCTACACCGTCTTTAACGAAGGCTGCCTAAACAGTTAATACGTTTACGAGGTAAACTTCGTGTAGAGCCATGTTATCGCTATAAAGTGGGCGCACGAGTAATACGGGTAACCGGTGTCCAGAAAGTGAATTTAGCTTAAGTGCATCGCAAGTACAGCGCAATATATGTCACATACTACTTGGTCTCAAAAGGCTATGCAGCGTTTAGGTCATGACACTGTGGGTAATGTTAGCCAACAGTAACTAATCTACATTCACATGAAAAGCGAGTTTGACTCTCTCGTATAGTAATAATTATAATTATTAAGCAAGTACAGACAATTAATTTTTTATCGCTAACAATTTTTAAATGTATCGAGTTTTGATTACACAACCTCATTAAATATTAATGACCATGAGCAATTGCAAATTGTGAATGAAATCAAAATGCGAATAACGATTAATGAGTAATAACGATTCGCATTTTGATTGAGATTTTAAAACCTAAAAACGAAGCCATGTATTATCACATTTTCACAATTTCTCTCCTCTCTTTTATTCATATTACAATAAATTATTCGCTGCTGGTCAGGTGGAAAGCCCCTCTGCGTACTGATTCCATTTCGTTCGATTCGAACTCAAGTTACACAGCTCGTTGAAAAAATGTACACCTGCAAATTCACCCACCAATCCTGAATTCTACCGTCCAGAAAATCAAGGACATTAAAACGCCAAGACCGTTTGCATTCGATACTTGTAACCCGATCGCGCCCATAACAAAATCCGCAGCGGAATCAATATTTATTCTTCATTTTAGATTTCGTCGTAGGAAATTTATTATTAATCATTCTTTGTTCAAAATAAATAGAAATAGTGAATTTCAAAAACTAGTCATAAGAGATTCAGTGAAATATTACTCATTGGATTAAAACGAGTTGTTGGAATAATCCACTTATTGATGAGTACATTTAATAGACGACCAATCTTTATCTCTAGAGATCGGAAACAGGGTAAAAATTTGTGAAATTTTAAATTAGATTTTTCACTGGCTTCATTTTGGATCATCTCATAGATCAAGTTAGCAAGAGCATGAGATTGGAAATTTAACATTGGACCATGTGGTAAGGTTTAGAAGTGTATTTCCGAAAGAACGACTAGTGCTCAGGTTGTTTGGGTCATTAATCAGTAATTAATGGCGTTATGTCATCGTGAAGGGTGGAGAAGCTTGTTCTTGTCGGGCTGGGTCCACGTCTACCAAAGTTTGACGACCTAAAGGGGATTCATTCCGCTTTGATGTCCTCAAACTCTCTGATCTGCGCCGTTAACTTACACGCGCCTGCCAATCTCATTATGCTCAACTACGACTTCCAGTTCTCAATCAATTCCACTCGCTCTGAGCTGTAATCCATCGTAATTTCAAACCCTAGAATTACTTCAATCGAATTATTCAATCCCACTTGACTCCCAGTGCTTCTGGTCGTTTTCCTCGAGTTGGCTAAATTTTTCACTTGTCAATGGATTATTTTACCAGACCAATTTAAATTGTAGAATGCCAATAATTGCTGCACCAGTAAAAAGTAGTTTTGATATTTTAATCATAGGATAACATATTATATCGCAATTTTCCTATCTGGAGCCCATCTCGTAAACTCTTTCCCATTAGAAGTTCATTCCTTCTTGACGTCAGGCAGTTTCGTTATTCGATAACGATTATTCCGCTGGCCACATTCGCTCTCCTTCCGGTCACCGCGAAAATCTCATTCGAGATAAGAAAGACCACCCGCGAATTTTCCAAGCCCAGAGGAAACTGTCGATAGCCAAACTTGGCCAATTCATAATATACGAGCACCAGATATCCGGAAAAGATACCTCGTGTCAGAAAAATTCTCTTGATAATATTGAGGATTGATTCGCATAATCTTGATAAGCAAGAAATTATCGTTATTCAATTTCTAGTTGAATAGAATCTATTTTCTACCTTTGCAATTGGAGATGAAAGAGAAACTGATTTTTGAACTCTGTCAATAGACCTTATTAGGGACGAACTCGCCCTTCATAAATATTACTATGACATTGCAATTTTCACCCATTATCATCGTAATTTATTACTCAGCAAATCCTCTGTTCAATTATAATCGTAAACTTTATTGAGCTTTTTGAAGACAGTTAACGATGATTTTACATTTACAGCCTCCAACCCTACTCTCCATTTTATTTCATGCTGTACATTATGTATATCGTGTATTGTTTCAACTCGAGTGTCATGAAAAATACATAGCTCAGAGTAGTACGAAGGAAAAACTGGAAAGCATACAAAATGAGCACCCGGAGAAATATAAGCGGGTGTTAGGAGAAAGCGCACTCTGCGATTCATAGTTTAAACATTTTGTCACTTTTTAATGAATACAAACATTTTTTCTCATCCCTTATTCAACAAACTGGACAAATGTCCATGCGGGTACGATTCAATTCGATATTTGAAATTTATTCAATTAGTAGTCCTCCGGATTATTCCAAGTTTAATTAATTATTTGGAAAACCTGCTGCAAAAGTTGATACATAAATAAAAAATTAACGCTCGCTCGTTGCCTATATACATAAATGAAATATTATCTCGAAAAAGTAAACAGTTTCGTGTAGGTGCAAACAAAATGTTAATTGTTTGTTCAGATTACGGTTTTGCATCGATCTTGTCCAGTTGAAAGTAAAAAACAGTTTTACTTTTTAAAAGTGTCGCGTAAATATGTTTTCCTACAGAATGTGAAAGCATTTTTTCAATAAATATTTTCAATAAAATAGGAAATTGATTTTCACGTCCTTGCAGGCTATATAATGTTGCGGGTATAAAATTTATAACAATGATATGAAATCACAATAAAGTAAGGTTCGCTGGATTTTACGCACAGAAGTAATACAGAATGTAGAATGCAGTGCATGAGTTTAAAATCGATATCACATCGGGGGGTATTAAAGGGACATTAAATCGCTCGGCTTCCATGAAATTACACCGTCGCCACTAATTTACGATAGTTACGTTGGCGCGTGCTTCTCTCTTGTAATGACTAAAGGCGATAAATGATACATGGATTACGACGATATGAGCTAAAATTAGTGCACATATCACTAGTCCAAATTGCCACTATATCGTACACAGCGTCATAAATCGGAATTCAAAGATAGAGTATTTCAAATCACCATTGATCTTTAAATAATTTACTCATACAAGTGTTTTTTAACACGATCCTAGGAAATTATTTTCTCCAATGTTCTCTCAGGAAATTATCCGTGAAAATATGAGCCATTCCATAACTGGAACATTTGGAATTTGAGTCTCTGGTTAATGGGGCGGTTTCATCCGCTTTCTAAAAGGCACATGAAATGCAATAAAATGCACTCAGGTTGAAATGGAGAAAGGGGGAGAAGGAAAGGGGGAAAAAAAAGCGAAAGAAAAGAGAAATCGTGGAAAAACTATTCGAGGGGGTTATCCTTAATAGGGTGGAAAATCTTGACGATGGGAAAATCGTGAGTGGCCGGACGAATTTCGACCACGAGACGAGCTTTAATTCAATTACAGTCAAAGCAATTTCACCAAGAGTATTATGTCGAGCTTTTTACCAAGGAAAAAAATTTAGGGTCTATGAATATTAATGATAGGTCGATTATAATTCCTCTCAATTTCTTGAAATTCTTTGTACTATAACGACCAAAGGGTCAATCTCTATTCTCTTTTAAAAAATATATAGATACTTTTATAGGAAAAAGGGGATTAGAAAATGGGGGCAGTAGATTCATGGAATTATAAAGTTGCAGTATTGCAACATAATTGAAATTGTTCTAGGTGTATCGATTTCAACTTCAGTCTAGATTCAGCTTCGTAATCAATATAAATCGAATTGCAGATTAAGTTTGAGTTGCTTGCTAGCATAAGGAAGGACGAAGAAAGTTCCTGCTCAGCGCATTCGAGTTCTTCGAAGTGTGCAGAGAAGAGTGGAGTGAGAGAGCATGAAGATGCGTCGAGGAAATTGTTTTTACTGCAAAGTTTGCTTTATCGAGAGTCGCTCCCTAGATTCATCAGATCTTGATTCTCATTCAAATTTGGTTTCGTAATAAAAAAAAAAAAAAAATAGAAAAAGAAAACTTGTATCTTATGCTAACAAGATCTTAATACATTTGACATTGCTGTCCTTCTACAAATAAAACACAGAAGAAATTCGAAATGAAAGCATAGAATTATATAAATACAATTAAAAAATGCTATCATTTGTTTCCAACTAGAGAAAAATATATAATCGCTGACGTAAACGATTCTGTCATCAAAGAAATATTGGTTTTCTCTATTGAAATACGAACTCTACATCGAGCACTGAAGTTGCAGCACTATCTGATAAAACAGAAACATATACAGCTTCCCTTACATAAATTTTAATATTACATGAACTTCTCTATCGACACCTCATGAATAAATCGACCTACAATAATCACAATCCACTGAGAAGGAAAAAAGTGTCACGGGTTTATTGTAACCTTTTTATTTGCTGAAAGTATTTTGCACGAATGAAATTAGTTAGAGAAAATGAATTTGTATTTCAGAGACCGATTTAAATCCGCATTTTCCTGTTTTCAAGTCGCATTAGATATATTTCAAGCGCAACTCTAAATTCTTGGCATTGTCACTATCAAGTTCTCGCATATTTGCAGGGACAACAAGAGTAATTTAAGTTTTCAAACTAGTTTGAATTAAGGGATAGCGCGACGAAGCGAGTAAAGAGCAATTTAAAATTTCCTGCTTACACTGAACGGATGTCGCGTACAAAAGGAGCTTTAGGCCAACAGAATTGTCATGCTTCCTAGAACTGAGTCGTGCATTGTAGTCAAGGATTTTCTCCGAGTACCCTTTAGGCAAAATTGAATTACCTTATACTGAATTCGTCACTCTCAAGATAAAGTAAATTTAAATTGATTTAATTAAATTCCTACTGTTCGACTATCAAGCAGAAAAAAAAAACAGATTTTTAGGTAGTTACTTCGGAGTTTCGATTTTCCAGTAAATCGAATTTACCATTTTGGCACCAACTCCCAGAGGTATCAACGTACTACGTTGAACACACGTAGACGTGTCGATAAATGTGAAAGTCGAGAACGAAAGGAGAATACAGAAAAAAAAGGGGAAACCGAAAATGTGAGAAAGTGGGAGGTTGTAAGCTTGAAGACAAAGATAAAGCCAGGGATGAAGGTTCGAAAGAAAGAAAGAGAAAAAAAGAAACATTGGAAAAAAGGGTCAGCTATGCGTTTGTGTGAGAGAAACTCACACAGAGAGGAAAATAAAGTGAGACTTTTTTCGAAGAACGATTTTTCAGGTGTGCAAGACGTTCTAGAGATGTTTTCGAATGTTTCGACACGAGCATTTCGCAGCAGTCAACAAGAGGAGGGTCCATTTAAGTTCGTTCGGCGTACGTGAGAAAAATCGTGATGCATTTATCAATGACTACATCTGTATATATATATATATATATATATA
>UCOK01019071.1:0-141953 GCA_900474325.1 Synergus umbraculus
ATAGTTACTGGACCTGTCAGCTGTTTTGCAGGGTCGCCAATTTACCATTATATATACCATTATATTTACCATTAGACTAATGGTAAATTGGCGACCCTGCGAAACAGCTGACAGGTCCAGTAACTATTCAAGTAACTAGCACATGTGTAGTACGCGATTTATAAAACTTCTTTCTTTACACGATTTTCGTAAGTGCTCGGGCTTTGAAGTGCATAGCGAGATTCGGAAAATTTTTCTGAGTGAGTGAAGTACCCTTGGAGTGAAGTTTTGTGCCTTTTTTTCTCGGACAGGGACTTGGCCAAATGTAAGTACTGTTTACCCGCACCCCTCAACCCGCGTCTCATCACTTGTAAAAATTCACTTTTTAGCCAAACAAATTTCTTTTTGCAGAAAATAAGCAGATAGCCTCTGTCGTATAACCAAAAGAATGTCGATAAAAAAACGACACTTCAAACACATCATTTTTGCGACCTCAAACACCGCGTATTGCTAAGATGTGGACACAATGGCGGATTTGAGTAAAGTCTACATTAATTTTTAGTGGTTTGAAAATGCTCCAACACCGTTAAAATTCTTTAAAATCAGTTAAAATGTCTTGAAATTTCGAGCAATCTCTGAAAAAACCTTTTTTGCAATCCTTTAAAGTCTATTAAAAATGTTTTTAAATCCTATGAAATATCTGAAAATTCCGGATAACATCTGGTAAATTTCTGCGAGTAAATACATAAAAATCTAGGGTTTTCAGAATTTTGGAAACATTTTTAGATAATTTTATTTCAATTAATGTAAAAAAATCGTCAGACTGTAGACGTCTGAAACCTCAACCCAATACCGAATAATTGTAAGCGGTTTGCATATTTATTTCTTGGTTTTCGTTTTCATGAAAAACTTGAAAAACTTGAAAACTTAGAATCACTTAGAATCTTGAAAAACGACGAATAAGAAATAAATACACAAACTGCTCAAAATTCTTCAGTGACGTTTAAAACGTCAAAATTGACACTCACGTGTATTTGAAAAAAGTGAAAATCAAAAAGTGAAAAACCTAAAAGTCAAAGTGAAAGTAAAAACAAATTGGACAAAACCAATTTTAGAAATTTAAACTGCTTAATTTCAAACTGAATTATTAGGAAACTTTGCAAAACGCGTGTATGACGATTTTGAAAAATGTCTGTCATTACCCTTTTTGTTAATCTTGTTCTGCCTTTTTTATGGATTCAGAAGTGGAAACAGAAATCATCAGGGCAAAACGAGGAGCTCGAGAGCGTCCCATTAGCTTTACAAAGATGGATGACATGAAGAATCGATGGGAAACCACGAGTCAGCAAGGCAGACGTGAAACGCAGCGGGAAGCACGGAAAGAAGAAATTGCAGGCATTCGATCACGACTATTTATGGTAAAAATCGATTTTAAAATTGATTATAATTTATTCTATAATCAGCAATGAGTAATATCAATTAAATTGGTGAATTGCTTTATTTTACAGGGCAAGCAAGGCAAAATGAAAGAAATGTATCAACAAGCAGTAGCAGAAAGTGAGCGTGTGACAAAGATAAATGCTGCTGAAGAAATCCAGCATGCGACAAATGCACGTTCAATCAAAGAAAAATTCGAAAGGGGAGAGCCAATCGCTACTTCGGACGACGAAATTGACAGCAAGCCTAAACAAGAAAAGCCTGATGAAGAAGTCATAGCAGCAGGTAAAACTGATCTACTTTTAAAGTACTTTATTTAAAGAATTTTAATCAAATTCATATGATCAGGTTTAATGTTTAAAGGGTTTAAATTTTAAAAGGTAAACATTTTGCGGTTGTGTTAATGAAATTATATTGAGGTCACGAGAAACCTGTTGACGGTAATAATTGAAGTTAATTGTTACTGCTAATTACCTAGCGCAAAGCCGATAAGCTTTAGGATGAAGTAATAGTTTTTATTATATAATATATAATTCTTAATATTATAAAGAATGCGTTTTAAGTTTTTAATTTTTGATATTATCTTTTGAGATTATAAAAAAATGTATGAAGCTAAGAAATTGTGAGGTTTTTGAAATCAATATGGATCTGTGAATATTTATTAGGGTGGTCCAAAAAATTGAAGGATTAAAAATACGTAGTACTTCCTATATTTTAAAATTTTCAAAAAAATATCAGAGGGATTTCTTGAATAATATAATATATTTTCTAAAACTATAATGTCACTCTTCAATTCGCTGCGCAAATTCAAGAAAATAATCCCTACGATATTTTTTTAGAATCGAAAATAAAGAAGATAAATTTTAAAAGTAGCATATGTGGATTTAGCACAAATTTTTACTATATATAATTTTTTCTTCAAAAGGAACAAATATTTTTGAAAGGACCTTCAGTTTTTTTAACTTTATGCCTTTCCTATTATTTATGGACAATGATAATTATTTATCATATTTAAAAAATAATGTAATGGGGTTTTTGAAAGAAAGCTTTTTTTCAATTTTTAATTTTAAAAAGAAACATTGGAGATGTTAATAAAAATATGAAAATTCTATTTTGTCCACTTGGAGACATTGAATAGTTTGAGGCTTCTCATCCAATTAACGAAGTTAAGCAGATAAAGCTTAGTTATACTCGGATGGAGTTCCTTTAAAAAAAACTGATTGAGAAAGATTGACCGATTCAGCTTCGACCAAGAAACACAATTGAAACCGATTTGCTAATCGGCTCCAAAAAGGTCAAAGATTGAATCCGTTTAATAAATCGGTTTGAATTGTTATTATTATTTATTTACTAGTAGAAATTTACCCGGCGTTGTCCGGGTTTTTAAGGAGTTTTAAGGGATTTTATAGAAATTTTCAGTAATTTTTCATTTTAGGGAATTTCAAGATATCTTAAGAAACATTAAATGATTTTTCAAAGAATTCCAACCAGTTTAAGGATTTTCAAAAATTTCCACAAGATTTCAAGAGACTTTTATAAGAGTATGAAAGAGTTATCAAAAGGATGTTTTAGAGATTTTTAGAAATTTCTATAATTTTAGCAAATTTTAAGTGACTATAAAGAATTTCAATTTTCAAAAGAATTCGAAAGAGTTAAATTTGCAAAGGATTTCAAATGATTTAAAATATTTTAAGAAATTTTAAGGAATTTATTTTAATGTGGAGTAAATCAGATGAAATCTCTTAAAATCCCTTAACATTATCTGAAATTCTTTAAAAACTTTTAAATCTTCTGTAAATGTCTTAAAATTGTTTAAAATATATCAAAATTCCTTAAAGTTCATTAAAATCTCTTGATATCTCTTAAAATCGCTTTAAATTCCTTAAAATTCGTTAGAATCAGTTACAATGTCTTGAAATTTTGTGAAATCTCTGAAAAAAAATATATTGATAACTCTTTTTAACTCTTTCAAAAATCCCTTTAAATTCCTAAAATCAATCAAAATCTCTTATATCATCTCTTAAAGTTACTTAAAATTACTATACAGAGTGTTAAAAAGTATATTTTTGTACGCGAAGTTCAATTTTATCGAACGACATAATATCATTTACAAAAGGGATGATTTTACCCCTTTTCTTCATCCTCACAAATTCCCGGTGTCTTGCGGTTTTTGACTTTCCGCCACTCCTATGATGAATCTTAGTTTGTGTAAAAAATGAAAATACCGTATTAATATTTATATAACGCTTGAAATCCTTTTACATTTTTTGAAATCTTTTATAAAATCTTTTGAAATTCCTTAAAATTATTAAAAATCTTTGGAAAATTCCTCTAAAATTGCTCCTAGTAAATAAATAAAGATTTTGGGTTTTGGGAACAGTGAAAACTTAAAAAAAAATAAATAAATAAAAAATTAAAAAAAAAAAAACTCGTCAGACTAGACATCTGGAACTTAAACCCAATCGTTTCCAATCGGGCTCTATCAGTTTTTTAGAAGGGGGCTGTTGTTCTAGAAGATACAATTTATCATCTTTTAAGCTGCCTTGACCAACTAATTAATAAAATAATAACACTTTAGCTTTAGATATCAATCTCTAGAACCCTATTTTCTAATACCCTATTGTTTAAATTAAAACAGGTATCAGTCGAAAGTCTCGTTCACTCTTTTTGGAATTGGATGCGACAGCAGCGAAAACGGGAAGACCGGTTACGCCAGTCAACCCAAAAAATAATACAGAAGCACCTCGAAGAGCCAGAGACGTAAGTTTTTTGTTATTCCAGAATTTATTCAAAATTAAGTAATCGTAGATCAATTTCTTAAGAATAGAAAAAAAAGTAACAATTTAAATTCAAAAAATGATTTGAATAGAGGGCGGTTACTTATGCATTTAGGAATATAATATAATCATGATTCATGATTTTATTTCTGATTTCGTACCCGCCCTCTAGTCTCTGTTGAGAAGGTAACTTTCTAACAAAGTAGATACTTTTTCTAAAGTATCTAATCAAAGCAGTATCATAAAAGTGTACGTGTATATGAAGGCGTTCATGGGCCGTCAAGTTTCGGATGATGTGGTGCGCAGTACGGACACCACTGCAGAGGTGCAGGTCGAGACCTCCGACATCTCAAACAAATTTAAGTTCTTTGAGACCTACAAAGAGCCTGAGAAGCTAAGAAGGCAATTTCGCATTACACCTCCTCGCGATGGTCAAGAAAAGGTTCGCTTCAGTAAAGTTTCCAGAAAATAACGAGTTTTGCTCACTAATTTTCAGTTGTGTCTAACCATCTGCTTTGGTGTTTAAAAAAATTTGTCAAAAGAACAATTTTACTCCCTACGAGGTTGTTAAAACTGAATATTGACCTTTGTTTAAAATTTAAATTATTACTGAGAAATTTCAATTAGTAAGGGTCTATGATTTAAGGTTCTTTAATCCAGGGTGGTAATTCGGTGGACAATTTCAAATTCCTAGTCATTTCCCGGTTTTTTTCGGATCAAGGTTTACTTGACATTCTTTAAAATGTTTTCAATCTTCTTTAGATGTCAAAATTGTTTAAAATATCTTAAAATCTCTTGGTGTTGATGAAAATCTGTTGAAATATATTGAAATTTCTTCAAATTCGTTAAAATCACACTGAAAATATTTTGCCCTTTAAAGGCGTTGGATCCAGGTGATAAGCTCAAAATTCGATTCTCCATTTTATTCAACGAAATTCATAGATAAATTTTTTTTCGCTCTATAGCGCTAATCTTTTTTCAAATAAAAGACTGCGTACAGAGCGAAAAAATATTTAGTTTCGATATTTTTTGCTTAAAACGAAGAATTCAAAATCTGTCTTCAAAATTGAATATTTTCATTTTACTTAAAAAATATTTGCATTAGATATTTTTTCGCTCTGTGCGCATAGTTCTAGTTAAAATATTGATTAATTCTAAAGAGAGAAAAAATTTCAAATTTAATATTTGTTGAGTAAAATGAAGAAATCGAATTTTTAGATAACTCCCGCTTTTTAAATAAAATTCCCGGTTTTTTCTCAATCAATAAAATTCTGGGGCATTTCACGACCAAGTCGCCACCCTGTAAACCTTATTAAATTTTTTAAAAGAACACAGAAGTGTTTCAGAGTCTAGAAAAATTCTTAGAATCTCAGTTCATTTTTAATCAGATGAAACGTATTCTATTCGGTGCGTATAGAAAAGTTTCCTGCAACTTTGAAATTAAAACACAAAAGGGTCCATAATTACGTTTTAATAAATCCTTGCATTGTGCGCAATTCGCTCCTATTGTTTCAAGTTTTCTGACCCGCATGCCAAGATAATAACAAATACTTCTCTTTTAATTATACTCATTTTATCATTAAATTGACGTCTAAGACGTCTTTCACTAATGCAATAATTCGAGAAAATTATAGGATTATACCTATATATGATTGATAAGCTGTCATTTTTTCAACACCCTGTATATTACCGACTAGGTTAAGAAACCTTCCTTACCGTCATTGTTTTTAGATCCAAGAGCGTTATTACGAGGGCAGTTTACAACTTATATTTGAATGAGTAGTTGCGAGAAAGCAGATTAGACATCAAGTAACTGATATCTCACGGTAATTCACTCCCTGATTGTCGAGTCTGACGCTTAAAGTGATGAGCATATATGCCTCTCCCTTATCTGCGTTGCTGCAAAAAAATATATCAATTATTATTTTAATTAGAGTTACGCACTAATGAAATTTTTGGGCGAGACATAGAAATTTAATTTTTAAGAATTAAGTGGTAATTACCATAAAAGCAAATTTAGTTTCCCCAACCTTACTCTCACAATAAATATTTTTTCCTAAAACTAGACAATTTACCTAATTTTCGAATAGAAGGAGGTAAATGGCCTAGTTTTAGCAAAAAATATTTATTATCGAGCGTAAAGTTGGAAAAACTAAATTGCTCTTATGGTTAAGTATCACATGCCCTTAAGGGTGTTGGAGCCAAGTTCTAATCTAAAAATTCGATTTCTTCACTTTACTCAATAAATATTAAATTTGGAATTTTTTCCCTCTGTAGAATTAATCAATTATTAACTAGAATTATGCGTACAGAGCGAGAAAATATCTAATTAAAATATTTTTTTAAATATAATGAAAATATTCAATTTTGAAGTTAGATTTTGTATTTTGAATTCTTCATTTTATGCAAAAAGCATTGAAACTAAATATTTTTTCGCTCTGTATGCATTCTTATATTTGAAAAAAGATTAGCGCTACAGAGCGAAAAAATATTTACCTATAATTTTCGTTGAGTAAAATGGAGAATAAAATTTTGAGCTCAACACTTGGGTCCAAAATGTTGATCTTTTAACACTTGGGTCTAAAATTTCAACTTTAACACTCAGGTCCAACGCCCTCCAAAGGAAAATAGCCCTAATTGCAGATCTGATAAGTCACCTGTAACTTTGTCACATCTAAATAGTTCTACTTTCTAGTTAATTTCATAAAAATTACGAAAATCGTATTAATTCAAAATGCAAGAAGATTTTTTATGGATTTTATTTTAGGTACGAAAAAGGGACAGGTGACTTATCCAAACTGCAGTTACGGTTCTTTTCATTTAGAGGGCAGAGCCAACTGCACCTGGCATCCTTGACACCTCCGTAAACGAAAATTTGATTTGCGATCAACTCAGACTCTTCTCATGATCTTTGAGTCTCTGACACACATACGTTTTTTTTTTTATTTTACTCTCGTAAAATAAAAAAAAGTAAAGTTAGGGTCTCAGGAAAAGATACCAAAGTGGTTTCATTTGAATTGTAAATATATCGCTCCTAACTCTTTTACACATATGAATTAAGCCACAATTAGGGACCTCGCATACATATCATGTGTGTGACATACTTATACTTATGCACATATTTAAAAAATGCTACATTCTTACATTTAACGCATATATTCGTACGCAGACTACACACACATTCAAACTACATATGGTAAATTTATAAGAGGGGGTATAGGGCAGAATGCTCTGCGTATGGGCGACATCCTATGGGGCTAGGGGACATGGTGGTGCAGCAGACACTTGATTCCTTCGCTGTCCTTGAACCTCGAGAAGCCAGCCATACTTTTACCGTTAGTATGCCCACATCCTTCCATTCGTGAAGACTGGTGGCCGGCTAGCTTCGCGACAGAACAACGTCCCCGCATGGTAACGCACGCGCACATCCTTAAAAAATTTTTTTAAACCATTTTTATCCCACCCAGAAACAAGTCCTCTTCTTGCAATTCACGAGAAATCGCGGTCGCGTGAATCAGAATCGCACCTTCGACTAATTCGGAAAGTGGGCTTTTTTTTAAGTGTCAGCTTCGGCATACATTTTACATCGCACCAGTTGATCAACAGAAAGGTAATTTTTTCAGAGACAACAGCTCATTTTGAATTATTTCCTCAATGTTGTAATAACAAAACATAAAGAATATTTATGATTAGATTTGATTTTTTGTGATAATATTCAATGTGATAGTTTCAAACATAACTGTAAAATAGTTAATGTTAAAATTAATGTTATAAAAAATGAAATTAAATAAAAATAACGTTTTTTTGTATTTTCGAAAAGCCGGTTTCGAGATGTATCGAATTCGTATTTGGTGTTAAAATTCGTGTTCGAGAGTTTCAATGGAGGATTACAGTGCGTGTGAAGAAGGGACTTTGAGATCTATAGCGCTTATGGAATGCAGGGGTTTCCGTAGGGCAGGTATAATTCGTTGGTGATAGTGAATCATCCCCTGAACAGAAGGATACTATTATACCTTTGATATAAAAAATTAAACTTCTTATTGGTACCCTAACTGACGCCCTGAATATTAAAATCCACCCATGTTGTTTTTTAATTCAATTATTAATTAGTATTATCAAATTATTAGGTATTATTATTAGTATTATTATTAGTAGTATTTTTATTATTAGTATTATTATCAAATCAGTTATTATTAATTAGTCACTTAAATATAACTTCTAAATTTATCTTAAAAACATTTCTTTCTATTAGAACGATATATCACAAAAAAGTATGCTTACTCTTCTCTTTAATAAAAAGACACGATATTCTTTTGTTAAAAAAAATTCTATTTAGATCTCCACCCAAATCTGTTTATTTTATCTTCCATCTGGAATCTGGAATATCTCATCCAAAGCATTTTTACGTTCTGTGGAATATTATCTGAGTACCTACACACTTGAAAATTATTATTATTATTATTATTATTATTATTATTGCATTTTGTTATCTTCATGAGTTAATTTCTAAAACAAGAAGCATTGAAATTTTACAAGGTCGAAAGATAAGTAAACGACAAACTTATTTTTAACCAGGTGATTTTAACGTTTTTTGTCGTTTTAATGTTTAAATTCTAAAATCGACTTAAATTCCCCATTAATTATATTAATTCCCCATTTATTATATTCCCGCAAGCCTTTTAGAATTATCAACATTTTTTCAGATTTATGTTGTTAGGAGCATTAATTTTTAATCGTGTTGTTTGTGTGTTTCTCTTACTAACAATTACAAAAGATTTGTTATAAATTTATTGGGTTTGAGTTACAGACGTCTACTGAAGATTTTTTATTTTTAATTTCAATGGAATAAAAATATTTTTTTTAAATGTTTCCACGGTTTCCAAAGCCCAAAATTTTTATTTATTGACTGGCAGATATCTATCCAACGTTGTCCGGAATTTTAAGAGCTTTCTCAAAATTTAAAGGAATTTTAAAGAGACTTTAAAAGGAAAAAAAAGGATTAAAAAGGATTTAAAAAATAAAGGATTGAAGGATATTGAAGGATCTTATGTGATTTCATGTAATTTTCAGGAATTTTAGAAACTTCAAGAAATTTGAAGAGATTTTACGAGGTTTCAAGAAATTTCCAGAGATTTTAATGAATTCCATCGAATTTTGAAAAATTTCAAGTAATTTAAAAATATTTCATTGGATTTCATTTTATTTCATCTATATTATATTCGTTTATTTTATAAATTCCTTGAAATTCCTTAAAGTCACTTAAAATCTGATTAAATCTCTTAAAATGTCTTGAAATTCCTTAAAATATCTTGAATTTCCTTTGTCACTTAAAACCTCTTAAAATCCAAGACAATTCCAGGTAAATTTCTGCTAGTAAATAAATAAAAATAAAAAAATTCTTTAGAACTCTTTTATTTTGATATTCTTAATCTAATAAATATAAAAAATAAAAAAATAAAAAAACTTCGTCAGATTATACGTCTGAAACTTCAACCTAATTAAAAATTTGACTATAATGTAGAACGTTTTCTTTTTACGAGAAATGAAATGTGGTGCAGTTAGAATAATTTTAACTGAATCGTTTAAATTTAAAGCGTTCTTTTAGTTGGACTTTTACTAAATTTGTGATCTCGATATGAAATCGACCATAAAAATTAATAACCGTAAAACTATTTTTTCAGCAGATGAGTTCACCGGATCGAGAAATTTACCGGGATCCGGATGTCGTAAGAGCGGACGATAAGACCGAAGAAGTGGTCCATTCCGACACAGCCAGAAAGATGCTGTCGATTTTCCGTCAAATGGAGGAAAATGCTACAAAGGAAGACCTTCCGGACGGACCGAAACCTCTAAAAAGATTCACACCACCACCAGAAGATAAATTCGCAAAAACTACAGCCTCTGAATCAGAAGATGATGAAGACGAAGAAGCTGAGGATTCGGAGGATGAAAACCCAGATGAAAGGGATCCGAATTACGTCAGAGCTTCCGATAAGGTTCACACTTTTTACAAAATTATACATTTTATAAATAAAATTAGTTCGTCATTGAGATAAGAGTCGTCCATTCCTGGAAATAATTAAATATTTAATTCAAGAACCTTTTAATTTAATAATCGATTTACTTTTTGGTTTTTATGTTAAATTACGTACCTCAGTTTTTAATTGAGCGACTTTTTCGAGGTTTTCTTCACTTGCCGCGGAACCAATTTGAGAAATTCGCTTGGGAAATTTTCATTTGAAAATTTTTTTTTATTTAATAGGGTTTGAAAATTTAAGAAAATCCGGGATTTGTCCGGGAATTTAAAAAAATCCGGGAATTTGAATTTATTTTTAATGTAGGAGGTATTTTCGATGTAAAAATTCTTTAACATCAATTGAAAACTCTTCGAAATCTCTTAAAATTCCTTTAAAACCTTTAAATAATTTTAAATCACTTAAATTTAATTTAATTTTTTAATTCCCTTGAAATTTTTAAAAATCGCATAAAATCTCTTAAAATTATGTCAAGATTTTTAAAATCATTGACAATCTCTTAAAATCCTTTACATTTTTAAGTTTCTGGAAATCTTGTGAAAATCCTGAGTGTTTTGAATTTTTTAAAAATCCCTTAAAATTACATAAAAATGACTGAAAATTACTTGTAATCTCTTGAAATCTTGTGAAATTTCTTCAGTCATTAAATTTCTCTGCATTCTTTTAAAATCCCTTCAAATTTATCAAAATCATTAAAAAAACTCTTCAAATCTTTTAAATTCTCTTCGGAATTTCTCCTAAATCTTTTTAAAATCCTTTAAATTTGTTAAAATCGGATTAAATCACTTCCAACAGTTTAAAATCATTGATATATCTTGAAACTTTATGAAATCTCTTGAAAATCTTAAAGCTTCTCAGAATTCTTAAAAAATTCATTAAAATGACTTTAAATCACTTAAAATAGCTTGAGATCCTTTAAATCTCTTTAAACTCTTGATTAAAAATTTCTTGAGATAGATATTTACAGTGATGATTAATATTAATTTATTTTTTACACATTCTTTACAATTCAAGTTCCTCTACTTTTTCTTACTGAAAATTTAAATTCTTAAAAATTACAAAAAAATTTTGTTTTTAGGTGGAGGACGAATTCCTGAAACAGGCACAGAACGCAGCAAGGGCTAAGACTTTACGCGCGAAATTTGAACAGTGGGAAACGACTGATGGCAAAACGACCAGCCACAATGTTGCAGAAATGGAAATTGCTCAAGGTACAGGTGATCAATCCAGCATCGAATCTGCCAGTAGCTTGAGAGCTCGTTTTGAGTCTCTTGGATCACAATCCACCGAAAGCCCTCGCACGCCAAAGGTCAAGGTCAATAGATTTGTGGTGAGTACTCATTAAACAAAATTATAGTCATTTAAATTACAGTAATTTAAATTACCAAGATAAATGTTTCAGCAATCGACCAAATTAAAAACATATATATTTTCAAGGAGTATATTTTGTAAAAATGATTTTAAGGGCGTTAGACTCAAATTTTAAGCTCGAAATTCAATTCTTCATTTTACTCAACGAAAATTATAGGTAAATATTTTTTGCATAAAACGAAGAATACAAAATTTAACTTCAAAATTCAATATTTTAATTTTACTTAAAAAAATATTTGAATTAGATATTTTGTCTGTGCGCATAATTCTAGTTAAAAATTTATTAATTCTACAGAAGGAAAAAATTCCGAATTTAATATTTGTTGAGTGAAATGAAGAAATCGAATTTTTATATTAGAACTTGGCTCAACACCCTTAAGTTGAAAAAGTCGAGACTGATTCATTTATCTTTTCTCGAATTGTGTTGGTATATAAAAAATTATAGATATTAATTTGAAAACGATTTCATCAGTAAAAAAGAATTAAATTAAGTTTGAAGATTTAAATTAATCTGGACATTTGTTAATATAAATACCTGCAGATTTATTATATACTAGCATTATTCTTACAGAAACATGTAATATAATTTTTTTGTGTTAGTTGGCACGTTATTCGAATTTACAAAAACTCGTTCTGCTTACTTTAATATAATCAGTCGGTAGTAGATGAATTAGCTTTTTAGAACGATCATTTTGCAAAGGAGAAAAAATTAATGGACCCATCCGCGAGTAATTTCCTTATAAGAAGGCAATTTTCTCTAATGGAGTAAATATTAACGGTTCAGAAAATTTTAATGTCCTTAAACACAGTTATGCCAGTTAGATATTATATTAAGTATACTTTTTTTGTTTATATTTTGAAATTCGAATTTCGAGCCAAATTTAAGACTGCACGGTGTGTTTTCTAGCGCACGGCTCTATTATTATCATTTTCATATTGTTTAACAATTTAACATATTTAAAACACTTTTTTTTATAAAAAATTCTTTTGCATTCGCACAAAAATTTTATTTTATTTCAGCTAATTTCTTGATTTGTTTTTTTGACCCCCAAATAATTAATGTCTTAATACGAACGTTAAATATTTTTTATTTGACTGACTCTAAGAATAACTTTATTTGACTTTCGTATAACATACGCAAATTATTTTAACGCTAAATATTTTTATTTGCGCATGAATTTTACAATAGATATAATTTTAATACTTTTGTTCGCCTTTTTAATTTTAAGACAAAAAACGAAAAAGATTTTTTTAATGATTTATTCTAACTTAAAATCATAAAAATCTTTTTCTTTTCTTCTTTCGTAAGAAATTACGTTTACTATTATATTATTATTATTATTATTCAACGCCTGGCACGTCTAATCAGTGTGATTATTTTAATTTTATTCACTTCCTTGCGTTTTAGTTTAATCTCTTTATTTTTTAAATGACACATGTAATATTTACAAATGCTAAGAAGTGACAAATGAGTTTATAATCTTCAATTCAATAAAATGAATAGTCTAAATTACAAGTGAAACTGAAACTAGTGATAATAATTAGTGATGTGCAAAATTTATTTTATGCAAGCTTATTTATAGCTTGTAAGATTTCAAATATTTAAAATTTATGTTAATTTAACTAACAAAGCTTTATTAAAACTTTATTTTATAAGCCTTGCTTATTTAGATTCAAGTTAATTATATTTTTGCACATCGCTAAGTAATTCTCGTCAATACTTGCATAGCTTTTGTAAAGATAATTTTGCGTTTCGGAATGCGAATGTTTGGATTGTAAAGTGATCTGCTTGCTGTGTTTTTATTAAATTTCTGCTTGTAGGATATTTTAGGGGTCACAGTGGTTTTCCTTTTTCTAATAATGTTTAAGAATTTAAATTTTATGAAAAAAGTAGCGCAGTTGAGTTGCAAAGAATGCGTAAAAATAAATAAAAAATACTTTCTAGGGGTGGAAGAATTATTTGGCTTTAAATTTGTATTTTTTTTTTTTTTAATTGGAAACTGAGAAAATATTTGGACCTAAAACATCTTATCGGAACCTATAAATAATTTTTTTAAAATAAGAGAAAATTTATGGCAGCACCAAATTGATTAAATTTTAAGGGAAACATTTGCAAAATTCAAAAACTAACTTTTTGGGAGTAGCCTAATATATAATCTTATTCAGTTTCATTTATTGAAATAAAAAAATAAGAAATGCATTTCTCCCATTAAAAATAAAATCAAGAACAATTCTTGGATTTTCACGAATTTTTTTTTCAATTTCTGGACAATTTAAGAGCAGTTTAAAAAAAATATGGAGAAAATATACGGATTACAGGGTTTTTTGAGGAAAATAGGGGAAAAAGGGGAAAAATAGGAGAAAAGGGAAAAAGGCGAATGACTGTGACCCCAGATATTTAAAATAAAATTGTTTAGAAATAATAAAAGTGGAATTACGTGGTTTTTTCGGCCATGAGCAGTAAGACCCAACGAAGACTGTGAGAAGAGGCTTTCAACTGATGGATGGATCCAAAGAAGCTGAAAAACGAAGACAAAGAAGTTACTGTCTAGAGAGAAAGCTTTTAGTGGATAAGAAAGGGTCTTCTTCACAACTGAACGGCCATAATATATTAGTGATCACGATTATTATTATTATTATTATATATAAACAGTCTTTACGTTATTAGAGAAGATTTAATTGTCAGCGTTACGTTAATTGTTTAAGAATTATAAATTTTAGCGTAAAGTGTATCATAATGTCTCGCGTGCAATGTTAAGTTGCAGAAACCTTAACGCATTACTTAGATCTGTGCCTGTCTCTGTTATGTTAAAAATTACATTGACCTAAAATTATATTCGATTTTCGTTCAAAAATTCGAAAAAGGTATAATTGTTAAAATCAACAAGATTTATTAGAGTCTTTAGATTTTGTTTTGGGATTTGTAGATTAATTATATTTAGAAAAATATTTTATTGTAGTTGGAAATATTCGACTATATCTGGGGCATTTTCAATTTTAAACGAAATAAGAGCGGACAGTCTCAAATGTAATATTTGACAGTAAATGTAATAAGTAATAAGTTTGACAGACCTTGAAGACCTAATAAGTAATAATTTAATTAAATTTAAGCATGCAATATATTTTATTTCTCAGTACGTGCCAACAAGGATTCTGTGATTTATAAACCGGCAAAATGGACTTTATTGAAATTGATTTATAGGCTTGCATTTTTTTTTTTTTAATATTTCTGAATATATTTCACATTGAAAATTTTCTTTTCCTTTGTAATTAAAAATTGAATGAAACGCACAAGATTCAGGGAGGTTACAGAAAAGTTTGTTTTGGCAAAAGTTTCATAATTCCTATTATAGAAAGGAAAACTTGAAATATTTTTCTATGTCGGTAAATTCAAGAAGGAAAGATTTTGTAGTTTCAAAATCAAATTCTGCAAGCATTAAATAACCTTGATTATAAATCTTAAAAACATAGTCTGAGATGTAATACGCAATTAAATGATTTTCTTATCTTCTGCCAAGTCTTAATAAAAAGACTAAAATCTGGTTTAGAAATATGAAAGTCAGTAAAGGCGTCAGAGATATCAAGAAGTTAATTCCTATCATTTTATTGCATTCTATACAAAGATTACGGGGATTACCTAAATTTACCTAAATTGTTAATTTGGGAGTATAAATTTTGATTGCAATAACAATAACACCAAAGGATTTACAAGGGCGCTTAGTAATATATGATTTAATCAAGTTATTAAATTTAAATTATTAAATGCTTTGATTTATATCACAGTTATTTACAGATTAAGCAAAAATGAAAGATCTTATCTTTGTCTCACGACACCGTGTATTTAAAATGTTTCAAAAGCTAGATTAAGATTTTTTATTTTTCAACGCTTGAAACGTACTTACTACGCACGTACATTACAATGTGCAATATACAATCGATTCGCATTTAAAATATCCTAAAAAACTTCCCAGAAAATTGTATCATCTTAAAATAAAAGAAATAAAAAATGGTGAAAATGTTTGAAGATGGAAGAAAAAAATGTTAATATGTTACGAAATTTCTGGGACTGAGAAATATAAGAGAAATATCAATGCATAATTTAGAATCCGAATTTTGTATTTGTAACTACATATTTTTAGAAAGTGTCGCGTCGAACGCTTGTATATCGCTGGAATATACTATAATATCTAAGATTAGTCAAGTTTGTAACGACCTGTAATTAACCCCTTCGCAGCCTAAAGTTTAGAAAGAATACAATGTCCTCATATAAAAGGCCTTTTATAATACTCATTTTTATAATAATTATAATTATAGAGAACAACAACGAATGAAGAAATAATCCACTCAATTTGAAAAACTTGGAAAACAGATGCTAAGGATTTGATACAGAATTTTCATAATTGTAATAAATAGTTTAATAACGAGCTTGAGAATGAAGGGGTTAATAATATCATCTTAAACTTTCAAAATCATATCCTTATTTCGTCAGTGTTTCTGTGTAAAATAGTAATTTATAATTTAACCAGTCAGGACAAAATCGAGAGTATTTTAAATTTGCCTCCCTCTTTAATCTCGAAAACGCAATAGATTTGTTTTAACAGCGATAATTTAAATTTAAAATATGAATAATTCGCTTGTTTGCATTTTGTTGTATCCCGTACCTATTGTATGATTTATTGCTGTGTAATATTTTTTATCTTTACCTCTTAATGTAACATCTCATACGATATTGGAAATTGGTGAATAAAACGTGGACACGTCTTATCGGATGACAAATTTTATTATTTGCGGGTCAAATGAACTCATTTTAGAATTAATTAATAAAAATTTTTATTTTTCCTTCTTTTATTATATTTCATTTCTTTTCATTTTAAAAAAATTAACAGGAGATCCAATCAAATTGCACGGAGGTTTGCGAGAGCTGTGAGAAGAAGGTCTACCCACTGGAAAAAGTAGAGACGAACAACAAAATTTTTCACAAACACTGTTTCCGGTGTCTTCAGTGTAATTGCATTTTAAGGTAAGATTTCGATTAATTAATTAATCACATTACGAATAACTAAGAATAATTTTTACTTGTTGTTTATTTTTTAAATTAAAAAAATAAATAATTGAACCTAATTTATAAAATTAATTATTAAATAATTAAACTGTTACAGAATGGACACATTTACATTGAACAATGGAAAACTCTACTGTATACCCCATTTCAAGCAATTATTCATCACACGAGGAAATTATGACGAAGGATTTGGAGTCGATCCTCACAAAAATAAATGGTCCACAAACACCTCAAATTCTCAGCCAGCACCAACGCCAATCGCCGTTTCGAATGGCGACCTCTGATCAATTTTTTTTATTCCTTGTCGCTCGCGAAAAATTTTTTTATTCCTGATATTAATCCGTTTTTAAGCATAATTATTCAACACTCCAATCCATAATTCTGCTCACGTGAAATTTGATTATCATTTCAACTAGATAGAATTATTATTTGAATTATTTCATTTTAATAAGTAAAGATTCAATTTTTATGTCACATATCTATATTATCTTAATAAAATATGTGAGATAATATAATTAAAAATAAGAAAAGACTGCAGGGTGCTTGAAATGAAGAGCCAAGAGAACATTAAAAAAAATATATATCTTTGATAATATAGTTGTGCACACAATCTACATTGATCAAAGATCTATTCATTTTTTCAAACAATCTTCTCCTTGGTGAAATCAATTTTGCAATATATTGAGGCAATCGTCTATAATTTCGAATTTGGATAAACTGAGCAATTTTTTAATGAATCAGAATGTTGAGTGTAAAAAGCGTGTTGAGCGAGCACGTTGACACTCAGAAGTCGCGATGACAAAGATATTTCAAATCTAAATAGTGTATTTAAGAATTCGCTTCGCTCATGAATTATATTCTATTTTTAATAGTTTAACAAAGACGGTTTCTCTTTCGAATCGACCTTTACTTCTGCGATGTTTAAAAAATGCGTGCAATAAAATGTAGATAGAAGAAAACGTACCAAAAAAATTCACATCCATTCGCCTAAGAAAAAATTTTACATTTTTAAAAAGAAAAACATTTTATAATCGAGAAAAATTTCTATTTATAAAGAAAGATAATAGTTTTCTGTTGAAAAGAATTTTTCAATAATAATTATTTTTTTGTGCAATTAAAATTTATCTCCGACCAGAGCGCGCTTACATCGAATTTGTACATTATGTATGTTGTATTGATCTGACTGCACATAGATGTATATTTAAGAATTTGTAATCCAAGTCCGAAAACTTAATCCGTTGAGAATTCCCGTCAAAAGTTCTCTTGCCAATTAAAAAAAAAACAAGTGGCTGTTTGTATTTGTCTCGATCATAATATGATTGTTTTATAGATTTTTTTTTCAATTACGGACCGATGCTCAAACAAGCTGTTTCTCAATGTTTTCCAAGTGATGGGAAAACATCCGATTGCGACGTGTTAATTTTTTCTTCATCGGAATTCAGATGGGGAAACAATGAAAAATCGGATCCGCTCATCACCGAGAGGCGCGTTGACGTTATTTTGCGCCATTTTTAAAAAAGTATTCTACCGCTATTACGATAAGTATTAATCAAATATTGACGTTATTTACATGCTAAAACTCGCTTACATATTTCTTACTCTGATGAATTTTCTTGTTTCATGCCTATCTATACATATTATATATTATGATACATATTATTATTGCGACACGTTGTACTATACGTTTCAATGCGCATCGCGAATCATTTATCCCAACCCTCTTTTTCATCCCGATGTTGTAAGCCTTTTTATTTGTCAATATATATATTTAATTCTTTTATACATTAATACGTTTTATTTCTTTCCTCGTTCATAAAATAAATTAAAAGGAATAAATTCCATAAATGGGCTATAAAGGAATTCATACAATTAGATTTTAAATTTTGTGAAAGTTGGAAGACGTTTATAAGAGATTTCAAAAGGTTTCTAGGAGTTTTAAGCGATTTAACATTTTTTCGGGAATTTTAAAGACATTTTAAGAGAACTGAAGAGGTGTTTTTGATTTTTAAAAGGTTTTATGGAATTCTATGAAGTTTCTAATAATTTTAAGGGATTTCAAGATATATTTCTGGGTTTTAAAAGATCTCATGGAATGTTTAATGATTTCATGGAATTTTATGAGACTTTTAATAATTTTAGGGGATTTTAAGGAATTCTAAATGTTTTTAAATTTTGAGCAATTTTAAGAGATTTCCACGAATTTAAAAAGATTTCAACGAATTTAAGCGATTTCTAAGGTTTTCGTGAATTTGACGAGATCTCTAAGTATACTTTTAATGAATTCAAAAAAATATTAAGAATTTTAAGAAATTTTAAGAATTTTAAGAGGTTTTCACGACTTTGAAAATCATGATTGAAATCGGATTTCAAGGAATTTTTATGACTTTTCAAATATTTTATGAGACTTAAAGGATTTTAAAACTTGTCAGGAAATTTTATTGAGGGTTTTTAAAAATTTAAAAGATTTTATGAAATTTTTAAGGATTTCATGGAATTTGATGAGATTTATATTATTTTAATGTATTTTAACAAATATAAAGGTATTTTAACTGTTATCATAAAATTTGAAAGAATTCTAAGATGTTTCTGAAAATTTTAAGTTATCTTCCCGAATAATTTTACGCAATTTTGAAGGTTTTCATGAAATTTTAAGATATTTAAAAAGGTTTTTGACAATTTTAAAGGATTTTAAGGGATTCTAATAGTTCTCATGGAATTTCCAAGAATTTAAAGAGAATTCAAGAGGTTTTAATGATTTTTAAAAGACTTTGGCATTTTTAAAGGTTTTATTAAATTTTATGAAGTTTCTAAAAATTTTACGTGATTTTACGAGATTTTTATGACTTTCAAAAAATTTTATGGGATTTACAGGATTTAAAAATTTGTAAGGGAATTTTTTTTGGGGATTTTAAAAGTTTTAAATGGTTTTTAAAAGATTTTGCAGAAGTTACAAAAATTTCGAACGTTTGCGTAAAATTTTAAGGGATTAGCAAACCAACACCAGCTTGATTATTTTATTTTCTTTCTTACAACTTCAAATCATTCAAAAGCCAATCAGATTTGTAAATTGCAACAACAATTTATGCGAAATTTTTGAGAAAACTCGTTACAACTTTTTCGGAGGATTTTTTAGAGAAGGTTTTGGAAAGTATGGATTACAGTAATTTGAAGCAACTTTTTAAGAATTTAATCACGTAATGACTTGAGGAGTTAGTAAACTAATAAATAAGTCAATAAGTGTAAAATTCCATTCTTCCACTTTCCACGTAAACCTTCTGAAATTATGATTAACAACAATCACGATTGTGTAACTTCTTATAAATTTGGTAATATCTGTGTATCGCTAAGATTATAAACACTTGTCTTAAGAAATTCATATCTGAACATCCGACAATGTCGAAATGTCGTCATTACAATGAGGTCATCTTTCTCTGTGTAAATGAAAATTTTGCAAATTTGAGAAATAAATTTTCACTGTAAACAGTTTTTCACTTAAACTTGATCCAAAAAATGAAAGATGGCGCAATCTGTTTCGTTTAATGAATTTCCCTAGCTTCTTTATCGAACGCTTCAACAGCTAGGGTTCAACTTTTAACACGTGCCACGCATTCACAGTGAGTGTTGTATTTTGTATACATTGTTTTTTCGCAATTATTAGCCTGAGCTAGAATTTTTTTCAAAGTATTTCTGTCATTTATTTTTAACGGTATTGTTTTACATTTTAGATTTGATAAAATTATTTATTAGAGTGATAGGTAAAATTCTTTTGTGTCATACAGAATAAGTTACTTGTATCTTATTTTGTGTCTATCCTATTTTATAAAAATTCAAAATATTGTAAATAATAAATAATAACACGGGAATTAAACGCGTTATTGTGACTGTTAATGTAATATGTGTACCAATAATTGTTTTCTTGAAGAAGGAAAAGTTTCCAAACAAAATCTGATTATGTATCTGCACTGCTTTCAAATAATGATTTCGTAGTTTTCCACAAAGTAGATCAACAAAACGTATCAATTTAATCTTTGAGTCAAACGTAATAAGTGAACAATTGAGAAAGAAGAAAATTTCATGTCCGTTTGTAATCTAGCATAACTGAGTAAAAAGATTATCAACTTCAAAATATTTTCTGTCAGTTTCCTGGGAAATTTATCCAAGATTGCAATTTTCTAGGTTTAAAATCTAAGTGTTCTCAAGAACTTTGGGGGAATATTAGAAATATTGAAATATTAGAAAATTCCTGAAATTTCATGAATAAAATGTTAAAATTCGTCAAATAAGTTTCAAGATAAGAATATACCTCTGTGAATTCCCGACTAATCCTGAAATTAGCTCTTCAAGTCATGTTTCTTTTTTTAATAATGCGATAAAGATTGCATTATTGTTATACTAACTGCACCTATAAGTGAACTAACACCTTGAAACATGCGGTGAAAAAATTATTAATCAAGATAAGATAAAAGACGTCTCAAGAGCATCACTATATAGACTGCAAATATCTTTCAAGATAATTTTAGTATCAAAACGTTGTCAGACATCCTAATCTTCATTCTTAAAATTCATATGACGTTCCGGATATCAAATCAAATAATCACAATTACCTATTTTAACTAAAAATTGTCTATTTTAAAGTATCAATTGATTGCTACTAGCTTCATTTACTTCTTATGAACAGATAAACAGAAAAAATGACTATAGTTGTGACAACCACAGAGTTAGTAAAATATAGTACAACCACAACTATGCGGCATCAATTATTATGAAACAGTTGCCACAATTATTTTATTTTCATAGTTGGTGCCAAAACCACAAGTGATTGTGGCAACCACAAATTAGTAGTTTTACCAAATTTTACCATTTCTGTGGGTGTCAATCATAATTTTTTCCGTGTAATAATTAAGATCAGAACCTAAATTAAAAATTCGAAATATACAAATATAATTAGTAAATTAGCGTTTCTTGTTATCATCATACAGGAAACTCTTATTTTAAATCTGTTAGATAAAGTCGTCAACATTTGATAGCGAAATATCACTTTTGTAAATTTCAACTGTTGCTAAAAATTAAATTGAGTAGGAACAAAGCTATGTTAATATTATTCACTATATTATTTACTAAAGAGGTAAACAATGTTATTTCAGATGGAAATTTGCATCGACAGTATTGAATCAGCAAAAAATGCAATTAACGGTGGCGCCTCTCGACTGGAAGTTTGCAGTGCATTATCAGAAGGTGGCTTAACACCAACTCCAGGATTTCTATCTCTGATAAGAAAAATTTCCCCAATTCCAATTTATGCCATGATCAGAATTCGAGCAGGAAATTTCGTTTATTCTCGCGAAGAAATGGATGCAATGCTCATAGATATCGAAGCTCTAAAAAAACTGGGAACTGACGGTTTTGTATTTGGGGCGCTTACTGAGGAAGGAGAAATCCATGTCGATTTTTGCAAAGAGATGATAAATGCTGCAAAACCACATCCTGTCACCTTTCATCGAGCTTTTGACGAAGTCACCGATCCTCAAAAATCCTTAGAAATAGTCTGCGGAATTGGTTTCGAAAGGGTTCTAACATCTGGAAAAAAAATGTCTGCATTAGAAGGAATTTCATTGATCAAGAAATTAGTGGAACAAGCTCAAGGAAGAATTATAATTATGCCTGGTGCAGGAATCACTAAGGATAATTTAGAAGCTATTAAAGAGAAATCTGGTGCTAAGGAATTTCATGCCTCGGCGAAAAAGGCGAAAAATTTTCCGAAGCGCTCAAGTGATGTCAAAATTGGAAGTGGGATTGACTTTTGTGTCATGGTATCTGATGAAGAATTGGTGAGAGAACTGGTGAACATTGTCAAGAAAAATAGATGATAATTTGATTATTTGATTATTTACTACGATTTTAATGGATTTAGATTAATAAAAGACTTTGTAATAAAGATTTGTGGACATATTATTAATTAGCATTCACATTTTCAACTATTATTTATCATTTATAATTTGATGTGACCTACTTGATGCCTTCAACTCTCTGATAAATTGAGCTAAGTTTGATTATGCGATTTAATGTTTGGGTTCTATCAAAGACTGAAATTTAAAAATTGTTTATTGACACGTGAAGATTTAAGACATTACTAATTACCAATACTAATTACTATACTAATACTAATTACTAATACTAATATTAATTACTAATACTAATTTTTGGGATCCTGGACTATTATCTTAACGAGAAATTAAACCTTGAAAGTAATTGTCAATATTTAATGATGCTTTTGATTATAAATATATCTTGGAACCGTAAAATCTGCCAAAATATGTAAATATTGAAATTGGAGGGAGAAAATTGTTTAGTTTCATAATCACGAATTGAGCGTATGTCTGGCGTGCGTCTCCCCTACTTCACAATGATCGAGGTCGTTACCACGATGGCGCTAAGAAAAATTTATGTTTCTGATAAAGCTCTTGCAATACATCTTGTATATATACTTCAGACAGCGAGAAGAACTTCAGTACAAGCTTGAAATTTGTTTGGAGCACACCGGGACATAATCCAAAAACCAGTGTTCCAAAAAATCTTTCATGATGCCAATTCAAAAGAAGACCACCCCAGACTTTGCCGAACTTAACGAACTTGCTTCAGAACGAGTAAGAGATCAGATATTTTCAAAGATTTTTAAATTAATCCCTTGCAATTTCAGGTGCAATTTACAAAAAAATTATTCGATTATAAAGGTACATCAAAATCCTTTTAATAATTAACTGAGTTTTGAGTTCTTCAAATATTAAGAAATTTGTATTGTTTATCTACATAAACAAAATTAGACCTTTTCATATCTAGAATATTATGTTTATTTACTCAACATTTTTTAAAAGAAATTTTAAATAAAATTGATTCATACTTTAAGATTTTCTCCATATTTTATAGTAATAGATAGCATGCAAAAATAATAATAGAAGCATGCAAAAATAGTAATAGAAGCATGCAAAAATTAGCCAATGTTTATTTTCAGAAACTAATTATTATTATGCAAAATGCAGGGAAAAATAAATAAAAGTGACTTCTGAAAATGGATATCGGCTCTCAAATTTCAAGTTCATGTTATTAAATTAATATATATTGTTTATTATATTATTTTTATAAAAATAATTAAAAATTGAGCATTCATTTCCGTAACATAAAATTCCACTAACTATCAATACCATCCGATAAAAAATGATAATATTTAATTAATAGTAAGACATGTTAAGATGTTTATCAACAGAAATATAGTTGGATTATTATTGATGGAGACAGTTTGTTCAGTGATTATAACACAAGTGCTGATATAATAGATTATGTAATGAACTGTAATGAACATACACTACCAAAATTATCACCACTGATAAAAAAGAATACAGAATTTGCAAAATTTACAGAACTCTTCTCCGACTAAATAAAAAAATAGATTTTTTATTCTTATAAAAAATCTATTTTTTTTTATTTAATCTGAGAAGAGTTCTGTAAATTTTGCAAATTCTGTATTCTTTTTTTATTCTCTATTTTTTTCTATACTTTCTATTTTTTTTCTTTCTCTATTTTAAACATTTTTTGAAAATTTTGCTCTTCAATAAACTATGAATTATTACTTAGATAAAAAAATTTTCTAAATTCAATATGAAAACAATAATAAAACGGAAAAGTTCTAATTTCTCTCAATGTCCCAAGGAAGATAAACTTTTACACCTAATTTTTTTCAAATATTGTATTGGACGTCTTTTGTGACGAAATTTGTTTTTTTACATTTTGTCTATAATGTCCCAAAAATAGAAACCAAGATACAGAAACCGTTTTTTTGTATACTGATGCCATTTTGGAGTAAAACAAAAACAAAAACAAAAACCTCGCTTAAGAAATCATTTTGTTAATTAAAATAAAAAAACCAATTAAAACTAAAAATCAGCCGCAAGAAAAAATTTAACAAAAAATATCACTGCGTCTTTGCATAGACTTGGGAAAATTAAAAAAAACGTTTTTTTACTATTTTTCTGTATTGGGTTTTATATTTTTTTAAGTGCCATTAGTAAATAAAAAAAATTAGTTTTATTACTAGGACGTTCTAGACTAAAAAATCTAAAAAAAAAAACTAAAAAATCAAAAAAACTCGTCTGAATAAAAGACATTTGAAATTTCAGTTCAATAAATATTGCCAATTCATAAAAAATGAAGAGGAATAATAAGCAGGAAAATGTTTATCATTATCAGTAACCTATTGCTCCTATCAAAGTCGTCTCCACAAATTGCTGACTTGAGAATTTATTAAATAAAAATATCTACTCCTGAATGAAAAAATCTATAAATAAAGAAAATAAAAAATAACAATAACAAAATAAAAATATATATATAAATGGCGTACGAAACGTCCGTTTGAAAAAAAAGTTCTTTTAATGACAGTTAGCAAGGAATGATGAGTTTATCATGAACTACGCCACTGATAAATTGCAAATGGAAGGGGATTGAAAAATTGTAAACAAATAGTAGATAAAACAAGAATTGCGCGCGTGCGGCGCGTGTACACCCTTGATCTCAGATAATGCGACTTAGCATCAAATTCTAGAAAACGGCAACATCCCTTCTTGCTCCTATCTCAAGAATTACATTCTCATCATTTTTTTTTATCAATCATTGCATGAAATCTAGAGGTGAAACGCGTGAAAAATTTCCTGTCGTATTGTACAATTTTATTCTGTTCTCAATAGATTCGAGATAATTTATAAAAATATTCCTCAACATGACTCAATGAATAAAATGAATTGCACTTCTTTCTTAAATAAAAAACTATTTTTATAAAGGAAAAATTTTGTTCGTAACCTTCAGGATTTAATTCTTCCACCAATACAATCCAAACGAGATAATAAATATTTTGAAGAGCTTGTGTGTACAAAATTGTATAATATATGGATTTTATCATTTTCGTGGAAGTTTGATGAGGGATTAGTTTTAGGTAATGATATAAATTATGCTTCACATAAATGCGTCATGAATATTTCTGAAGAGAAATGATAATGTGTCTGTATTTACTGAAGAATTAAAGGATTTCAAATTTCATTCTAGAATCTCACACAGACAGCAAGTAATCATCGTATGTAGCGAATTGACTCGTGCCACTCAAAGCCACGCGCGATAACAAATCTACCACTTTATGTATGATTATGTGTGATTAATCAACGTGTAATTCACTGATTAAAAGAAGAGTTCTGACTCGAACTGGTTTCATCCCAACCGAATTCAAAAGTTTATCGCAGCTGGTCGACTTTCGACCCGAATATTTATGTATCTACTTTTTTTTATCATTTTTTTATCATTTCGAAATAAATTCTTTAATTTAATTGATCATTTAATATTAACTATTTATCATTCAACTTTAACTATTTAAGAAATAAATATTTCTTATTTTCATTTATATATTTTGATTCTACAACAATTGCAGTAAATATAACTGATCGTTATAATCATATTCTAAACTTAGTGTTGCCACGAGACTGAATAATTATCCTTTCGTCGAGAGGATTTACGATAACCTTCTTTCTTATCTATTAGACTCTGTTATAAAATATCTGCAAATTAAAGCGGAAATTACATCTGTATTTATTGTACAGCAAAAACTGGAAATATCTCAAAGTACAATGAGCTACTGTCCTGAAAATACCAGATCACTGATATCTAAAGTGAAGTGCGGACTTTGTAATTTAGTGATCCAGCATTTTCCATTCTGATACGAAAATATTCTGCTAGTCCGCATTGAGATATCGTTAAGCCCACGAATTATTAATTTTACGAGATTAGTTAATATTATATCTTCATTTTGTTGATGTTTCGTCAACAGATCAAAGATTACTTTACCGAAACAATGGGCGATACAAGTTTTGCATGAATTTTTACAAAAAAAAACAAACAAAGATTTAAAATATTCCAACATTTTATGATTTCAGAGTGGTGGAAGAATACTTTTTGCCACTGACGATTGGTTTGCTGTTGCTGAGAATCTACTCAAGGTAAGTTACTTCCATTCTAGCCACAGAAATGAGATCTGGTAAACAAATTACATATAGCTCTTTTTTTTTTGCTCTTGAGTGCAATAGGAAAAATTCTTTCCTTAAGTGAAAGGATTTTAAAAGCCTTTGAACTTTTTTTCAACTCAGTTATTTTAGCTAGTGAATTCATAATGAACTATATATAATAATATATATACTATATATAGTTATATATATACTTATGTTATTTTGAATAAATTGATGATTTTAGGATGAGGATTCAGTTTGGAAGGAAGGACTCTACACAACGTATGGAAAATGGATGGATGGCTGGGAAACGAGAAGGAAACGAATTGCTGGTCATGACTGGGCAATAATTGCTTTGAGTCGGCCTTCCGTTATCAAAGGTGTCTGTGTAGATACAGCTTTCTTTACCGGCAATTACGTCCCGAGATTTTCCATTCAAGCCGCACGATTATCGCCTACAGGTAAACTTCTGTTCACGACATATAAACATTCACTCACACTAAGAAATTCCCTCAATGAAAAAATTCAAGAATAAGGAAATTTGATAAGTCACAGCAGGCAAGACAAAGTTTATTTACAAATAAGGCAATCATAAAATTTAGATGTGGAAGCCATTATTATGACTGTAGTTTATAAACTAAACTCTATTCCAGACTCAGAAAACTACTTATATTTATTTTATCGTTAAAAACAGATATGTGTATGAATTACTGAGTGAATGCACTTTGCAAGGCTGAAGAGAATCTTCTTACCAGTAATTCTTTCTTATCCCTAGTCTTGTCTTTTTAGTTTGTTTTTAGTTCATTTCTCAATGTTATTTAGACTTAGGTACTATTTTACTATTTTTTTTAATATAGCTGTGGCTATGCATATTGCAAAGCAAAATTTTTGTAAAAATAATTGGCTTTATCGGGTATACAAATATCTGGTCGGAAAGAGGGGGACTATTTATTTTGATATCAAAATTTCAGTATAAACTAATCAGAAATGATTAATAGCAAGTGAGCACTGTTACTAAAATATAGTAGTGACTCAGTTTTAACTAATTTTTTTATTTTTAGAGTACACGATACGTGAATTTTTGCTGCAGATTTACATATTATCTCATGAATAAAAATGAAAACAAACTTTTATTTAAAAATTCTTTAGCGCTTATAAATACAAGGTATCTTTTATTATAGAATTTTCACACAATGCATACTGGGTTTCGACTTATGTAATTTACTCCATTGCAATTTTACAATTTATTTCAAAATTGTTTTTTAATTTTTTAAATAATTTTTCAGATTTTCAATTTTAAGACATTGAAAAAAAGTGAAAAATATAATTTTGAAATAAAAATGAATGAGAAATAGATTTCAAAATAGTTTCACGATTTTCGTAAAATTTCATGAGATTTTTACTGAGGGATTTTAAGAGATTTAAGGATTTCAAGGGATTTTTAACAAATTCAAAACAGTTTCGGGTTTTTCACAAGATTTCAAGAAAATTTTAAGGGATTTTAAGGGATTTAAAAGAATCTAAAGTATTTTAAGAGGTTTCAGTCGATTTTAACAATTTTCAGATATTTCAAAATATTTTAAATGATTTTAAAGCAGTTGAAAATAATTGAAATTATTTCAAGTGATTTTAGGAAATATCAAGAGATTTGTAATGATTTTAAAGATCTTGAAGATCTTGAAGAGATTTTAAAAGGATTACAAAAGAATTTTACGATTTTCAAGAAATTTCACAAGATTTCAAGGGATTTCATGTGATTTTATGGAGCTTCAACAATTGTAACAAATTTTAAGAAATCCAAAACAGTTTCCGCTTTTTTACAAGATTTCAAGAAATTTTTAAGGGATTTAAAAGAATCTAAAGTATTTGAAGAGATTTCAGTCGATTTTAGCAAATTTTGAGACATTTCAAAAGATTTTTAATGATTTTAAGGAATTTCAACAATTTTAACAAATATTATCAAATTCAAAACAGTTTCTGATTTTTCACAAGCTTTCAAGAAAATTTTAAGGGATTTTAACGGATTTAAATGAAACTAAAGTATTTTTAAAAATTGCAGTCGATTTTATCAAATTTTTAGATATTTCGAAAGATTTTACATGATTTTAAAGAAGTTGAAGGGATTTAAAAAAAATTCAGAAAATTTTAAGAATTTTTCAGAAATTTTACAAGATTTCTAGGAATTCAAATGACTTTAAAGAATTACTAAGGACTAGACGGGATTTTAAGATTTCTTCTAAAAGGATTTGAAAATAATTCAAAAGATTTCAGGATTTAAGAAAAAATTTAATAAAAGTTACAAATGTCTAGTAAAAAATATTTAGATTGATTAGGTATTCGGAAAAGTTTTTTTAAACCGGAAATACCTCCCACATAAAAAATAAAATCAAGACCAATTCCCGGATTTTTTAAATTTCCATACGAATTTCAAATTTGCTTAAATTCTTATACAGTAAACACCCTATTTATATAAAAAAAAATTTTTCAGATGAAAGTGCCTTCCCCAAGCGAATCTCTCAAGTTGGTTCCGCAGCAAGTGAGGAAGACCTCGAAACAGTCGCTCAATTAAAAACTGAGGTATGTAATTTAACATAAAAACCAAAAAGTAAAACGATTATTTAATTAAAAGGTTCTTGAATTAAATATTTAATTATTTCCAGGAATGGACAACTCTTATCTCAATGACGAAATTACAACCCGGTTATCCAGCCACGTCTAAGAATTACGTTTCAATAACTTCAGACGAAAAATGGACACATTTGAGACTGAATTTATTTCCTGATGGTGGAATTGCCAGACTACGAGTTTATGGCTTCTCTCAGCCTGATTGGAGTACTGTAAATTCCAACACTTTGGTTGATCTTTTATCAATCGAAAATGGAGGAGTTTGTGTTGGATTCAGCAACGCCCATTATGGCCACCCAAGGAATTTAATTAAACCCGGAAGGGGAGTTAACATGGGGGATGGCTGGGAAACTGCCCGAAAACTCGACAGGCCACCCATCATTGAAATTGGCGAAAAGGGAATGCTCCAGGTAACTATTTCAAGTATAAATAAATAAATAAATAAATAAATAATAACATCATCATATGATCAATATTTCTCTAAAAGAAATCCTTTCTTTGCATTTTATAACAATAAATTTAATATAAGATACTAAAAAAACGTCTTATGTTACAGTTTTATGGAAACGAGTGGGCCTTGTTCAAGTTGGGACATATAGGTGAGGTGTCATCGATTCGTATAGACACAATCCACTTCAAGGGTAATTACCCCCATAATGTACAAGTCGAAGGAACTTTAGTTTCCCATGGGAAAAATCTGAAGAACGCCATTTGGAGGAGTATATTGCCCCCTAAAAAGGTAATACTAATCGAATTTTCTATTTAAATCTGAAGACTGAATATAAAAAGAAGGGAATGTAAAAATATTTTTTTCTTAATTGCAGCTGTCACCAGACAAAGAGCACGATTTTGGATCAGATGAAATTACCCTTACTGGCCCTATCAACTACGTTAGAGTAACAATAGTCCCTGATGGTGGAATCTCGAGGATTAGAGTATTTGGATATGTGCGTCGACATCATAAAAACAAAAATGGATATTCTGTGATTAGAGCCGCCCAGTGCGGATAAGACTCCAAAATGCAGAAATATAATAAATGGGCTGGAACTCTTCATACGAGACTTTGATGAACACAAATCTCCACAATATCCTCGTTGAGAAATATAAGTGATTGAATCCACTTAAGCTTAACCAAAAGCTAGAAACCACTGACAAAGGATTATTCAGATTTTATCTGAAAATCTACTGCAAGATGAAACCATCTACGACTCATAGGGAAATAGAATTTCCGACAGAATAAATATCAGTTATCACCATAAAGGAATTAAGTATGAAAAGAACGGCTCAATTGTAATTCAGCGTTTTGATTGTAAATTGTAAATTATTATGAATTTAATTTAATAATTGGCTTTAAAAGATATGATTAGGATAGAAGAATTCTGACTGATTCCAGAAAATTGTTGTTGCTGATGAGAATTTTCATTAAGATGTTATTTATATTTTAGGACTCTTATTTTTAGATGTAAGTAGCTGTTATATATTTTGTATTTTTTCATGTATTATTTTTTGTTGAGTTTCAAAATAAATTTCAACATATTGCAAAGAGAGTTCTGAGGCAATATATTTGTATTACCCGTCTGTGAATTGTGTGAATGCAACAGTTATGAAAAATAGCAACCTGTTATCTTACTCGGAAGAAATTTGTCCAGGTATTGTGGTTTTATAGAATTTTCAAAAATTTTTTAATATTTAACGAGATTCATTGAATTTTAAGTAATTTTAAAGAATATCAAATGATTTTATGAAAATTATGATTTTAAATGATTTTAAGTAATTTTGAAGGACTTAACGATATTTTATGAAATTTTAAATAATTTTAGGAACTTTTAAGGGATTTTATAAAATTGTATTGCATTGTCACGTATTTTAAAGGATTTAACGAGATTTCAGGGGATTTTGAATAATATTAAGGAATTTAAAAGGATTTTACGATATTTTTTGACATTTTCGGAAATTTTAAGAGATTTCATGAGATTACATGAGATTTTAAATAACTTAAGGGCATGTGTTACTTACCATATGAGCAAGTTTTTAAACCCGGTTTTTTTTTTCTACAATTTTTACATTTTCAAAAAAATTTTAGTCAACATCCGACCGTGTTCACGTACTTGACGGATGTTGACTATAATTTTTTTGAAAATGTAAAAATTGTAGAAAAAAAACCGGGTTTAAAAACTTCCTCATATGGTAAGTAACACATGCCCTATGAGTTTGAAAATATTTTCTAAGCTTCTAAATAATTTTTAGGAATTTTGCGAAATTTCCTTGGTTTTTCAGGAATTTTAAGAGCTTTAATGAGATTACAATGGATTTTAAACAATGTTAAGAAATTTAAAAGGAATTTGATTATATTTTGTGGTATTTTAAATAATTTTAAACGAGGTTTTACAATATTTTATGCAATATTAAATAAAGTTAAGAACTTTTAAAGGATTCAACAGATATTATAAAATTTTATTGGATTTACAAGAATTTAAAGATATTTCATGAAATTTCATGGGGTTTAGAGTAAAAAATATTTAACAATATTTCAAGGAATTTTGAGGAATATCTTGTAATTTTACGAAATTTAAAAGAATTTTTATTTAGATTTTGTAGAATGTTAGAGATTTCAAAGAATTTTGTGAAACTAATTGAGATTCTTAAAATTAAACAAAGAGTTGCAAGTTTTTATATTTAAAAATTAAAAGTTTGAATTATTTGGAATCCTTTTATCAAAAGGAATTAGCGAAAACGTATGGTAAATTGTATTCTTAGTCTGAAATTTTATCACTTGAGATTACAAACTTGTTTTACTACGTATGCGTAAACTAAATACATACTTAAAACAAATTTAAATCGAAACGAAAGTATTACTTTAGTCAGTATTTGTCAGTAAGAGGCAAAGTATTTATTTTTAAGGTAATTTTTAAATGAATAATAGTTTAAATAATAATTTAAATAATTTCAAAATGTTGCGTAATCCCTCAACTATATATTTCATCATTTTTGGTTGCTATATTCACTTTGGAATATCAATCCCAAAAAATAATGAAATTCTGAATAAAGAGACTCCTAATTTTGTAAATCACAATGAACTGGTTTCGAATGACGTAAGAAGAAAATTTTATTCAAATCTTATTCCTATGACTTTATTAATGACCTAATTAGTTTTTTCCTCTCTAATGCTTTATGGTTTTAGAATGGTGGGAGAATACTTTTCTCAACAGACGATTTTTTTGCTGTTGCCGAGAATCTATTGAAAGTAAGTTGCATCTATTTGAATTCCAAATTTTCTACGAAAAAACAAAGTGTGTATAAATAAATTGTTCTTAAAAATCGGCTTAATAGGATGATGATCCAGTGAAGAATGACAGTTTCACAAAATACGGAAATTGGATGGACGGATGGGAAACTAGAAGAAGAAGAATAGCTGGTCATGATTGGACAATTATTGCTCTGGCTAGGCCTTCTATTATTGAAGGTGTTCTTCTAGATACAACTTTTTTTACAGGCAACTATGCGCCGAGATTCTCTATTCAAGCAGCAAGATTATCACTCAAAGGTACACTTTGATATACAAATACATATTACAAGTAGACAACCATTATGTATAAAATATATGAAGACGTTACAAAATTATCGAATATTTCACATGAAAACGATATTCTTATTCTACTAAATTTGATTAGAAATCCGCATGAGTAAATACCCGCATTAAATTTTAAAACACTAGCAAACCAAAACGCGTGCAATGATTTTGTATTTTTTTCCTAAAACTTCAAGTCATTCCAAAGTTAATCAGATTTTAAATTATAATGTATGCGAGATTTTCGAGACATTTTTAGAGAGGAACAACTTTTTGAGATTTCTAGAAATTTTAAGGGAATTTGACGATTTTTAAGTGAATATTTCGTAAAATTTTAAATAAGGTAGTCATGCAATTTTAAGAGACTTTTAAGAATTCCAAGGGATTTCAAGGAATTCTAATGTTTTGAAATTTTGAGGAATTTGAAGAAATTTATAAGAATTTAAAAATATTTCAACGAATTTAAGCGATTTCTAAGGTTTTTGTGAAATTTTAAGGAATTTCAAGAGTTTTATAGGGTTTTAAGGAGTTTTAAATGTTATCCTGGAATTCTAAGGGATTTTAAGATATATTAAAAGATTTCTAGGAATTACGAGGGATTTTATGGAATTTTATAAGATTTCTAGTAATTTAAAAAGATTTCAAGATTTTTTTTCTAATTTTGAAGAAAATTTCGAAAATTGTTAAGGAAAGTTCAGAAGGTTTCTAGGTATTTTGAGTGATTTTCATGAATTTTAACGTGGATTTCAAAAGATTTATGATTTTGAAAATTTTTGTGCAATTTTAAGGGATTTCATGCAATTTTATGAGATTTCTATCAATACTTTTAATCGATTTTAAAGAATATAAAAGAAATTTTAATTGTTATCATAGAATTTGAAAGAATTTCCAAAAATTTTAAGGATTTCGAGAGATTTCTGATTTTATGGAATTTGACGAGATCTGTAAATATACTTTTAAAGGATTCAAAAAAATATAAAGGATTTTAAAAAATTTCAAGAATTTCAAGAAGTTTATGAAGTTTAAAGGATTTTAAAATCTGTCAGGAAATTTTTATGATGGATTTCAGAAGATTTTTATGATTTTTAAAATATTTTATAAAATTTACAAGGATTTCAAAGGGTTTCGTAAAATTTTAAGGTGTTTCAAGAGATTTTTCTAATTTTTAAAATATTTTGCAGAATATTGAAAGATTTCATGAAATTTGATGGAATTTTTAATGATTTTAAGAAATAAATGTTAAGAAGCTTCAAGAAGTTCCTAGGAATTTTGAGAGATTTTCACGAATTTTAATGAATTTGAAGAGATTTTTATGACTTAAAATATATTATGGAATTTAAAGGATTTCAAAGGATGTCAATTTAAAGGATTGCAAACGATTTTGATAAATTTCAAAAGATTTTGTAGAATTTAAAAGAATTTTGAAGGTTGTAAAATTTTAAGGGGTTTTTCTCATTTTTAAAAGATTTTGTAGAATGTTGAAAGATTTCATGGAATTTGATGAGATTTCGAATGATTATAAGAAATTTTATATGTTAAGAAATTTCAAGAGGGGTTTTTAGAAATTTTAACGAGCTTTAAGATGAAATTCGTCAGATTTAAAGAGATTTAAAAAGGTTTTAGGGATTTTCAGAGATTTTTAATTTTGTCGTAGAATTTCGAAATTTGAAAAGGTTCTTGAAAATTTTTAAATATTTTAAAGAATTTCAAACGTTCTCATGGAATTTCCAGGAGTTTTAAGAGAATTCAAGAGATTTTAATGATTTTTAAAAGATTTTGATATTTTTAAGTAATTTTATGAAATTTACATAATTTTGCAGACGAAAGTTTATTCCCAAAAAGAAATTCTCGACTGGGTTTTGCCGCTTCTAACGAGGACCTCAAGAAAATGTCTCTTCTAAAAACAGAAGTATGAAATTTTCAATAATAAGTACAAATAAAAATATCGCAAATTCAAAAATGAGATAATGATATATTTTTTTAATATGGCATGGGAATTGAACTTTCATGTGCAAAAAAGAAGAATTCTGTTTTTAGGAATGGACGACACTGGTTCCTATAACCAAATTACAAGGAAATTCAAATAAAAATTACGCTTCAATATCTTCAGAGAAAAAATGGACTCATTTGAGACTGAATTTATTTCCTGATGGAGGAATTGCTAGATTACGAGTCTATGGTTTCGCTCAACCTAATTGGAGCATTGTAAAATCAGATAAGTTAATTGATTTAGTGTCAAATACAAATGGAGGATTTTGTGTAGGATTTAGCAACAGCCAATACAGTGAACCAAAAAATTTGATTAAACCAGGAAAAGGAAAAAATATGGCGGATGGATGGGAAACTGCTAGAAAACGTAACAGACCACCTGTCCTCACAGATGATGAAAATGGAATGTTTCAGGTGATTATTTAAAAAGTATCAATAATGATATTAAATTAATTAAATTAATTTAGATTAAATTCTAATTAAAGGATTGCATGTTTTAGCCTTATGGTTCCGAGTGGGCCATTTTTAAATTGGGCCATGTGGGGGAAGTGTCTTCAGTCCTAATTGACACAACTTATTTCAAGGGTAATTGTCCTTACAATATAAAAGTAGAGGGAACTTTAGTTTCATCGGAAGAAAATATTAAAAATGCTGTTTGGAAAAGTGTATTGCCGACTAAAAAGGTAACATTGTAAAAGAATTTACAACCTGTCATCTATAAAGTATCCAAATATACTTTTTTAATTTTATAATAAATAATATACTTTTTTCAATTCAGCTTATTCCGGATAAAGAACAAGAATTTAAATCAGATGAAATTTCTAAATCAGGACTCATCAATTATATAAAAATAACGATAGCCCCTGATGGTGGATTTTCAAGGATAAGAATTTGGGGCTACATAGGAAGCCAAGTAAATTAAATGATGATTGAAATTTCAAATAGTGTAAATATTCTATCAATAAGGGAAGAATAAAAAATGTATGCTAATCTGCATAATAGAAAATCATATAAATGCGGAAAATTATTGAAGAATAAAAAGCTATGATGTAACATTTGTATGACTTCAGAATCTATAAAATATCGTACGAAATATTTAAACTATGACATAAGATCAAGAGAAAGTGGAAAACTTTTAACTTTCAAACCTGTGATATTATATTTGTTATAATATAAAAAAATTTATTTTTACAGCTTTAAGTAAAATTCTCATGAGAACCCCTGCAATCAGTTCTGCTACTGCTAAATTGATTACTAAAATAACAAAAATATTTTCATGGTAATTAAATTGATTAAGATATTGATTTCAAATTTTTAGAATTAGACTGAACTAAACTTTTTCAAGAGAAATTATCCTTACTATGTGTTTATAAAAGAAAACGTTAAACTCATGATATTCCCTGTTTATAGAATTAAGAGTAGGAATGTGGGGCTATATTCAACAGCGAAGAAACAAAAATAGTCATTCAGCAATCAGAGTTGCACAAGCAAGTTGAAAATACACAAAAGCCAAAAAATAGGTTCGAATTAAGATAAAATAAAATAAAAATAAAATATAAGAAAAAAGAAGTAATTTATAAATAATAAAGCTATGTAGAAAGAAAAGTATTCTGAATAAATCTTATTTAGTTTGAATTTGTTTATCAATTTATAATCTAGGCTAATTCTAATCCAGGTTAATAATAATTGCAACCTTGTGGTTTTCTTTTCGCAATTTAGAATAGTCGACTACTGAATGTGTCATAATCATCACAACATTCTTTTAGTTTACGTACGTCAAGTAAAAAAGTTCTTGCTAAATGCCAAAGGTGTAATTTATGTCCTTTTCAAAGAATACGACTTTTGTCAAAAATATTCCGAAGTCATTATAATTATATACCTTCCACAATATTTAATTAAAGGAAATTTAATGGTCATAATCCGTAATCAATTTTTAATCGGTATACTCTTCTAAGACAAAGGAAATTTTACATTAAAAAATGTTCTCAATCAAAATGTCTTATAACTGAAACTTTTGGACGACATCTGACTAAAATTCAGGATTTTATGCATATTTTCGTGTTATAACAAAAGAGAGAAGCCAGAGATGCTGGAAGATAGAGTAAAATTGAGAAGGCCTTGGGTAACTCAGGAGATCTGAGCAAGAGTGCAAACTGCACTTTCGTTCAGATCAAAATGAACATATGTACATGAAAGTGCGTAACAGCACACAAGATAAATACACACAAATGCTAAATTGCACACGCAGACTCGAAAGTCCATTGAATGGAAAGCCAGGAGGTGTCCAGTGTGACACATTAGTAAATATGCCGAGTAATGGTGAATAGATTGGAATCAGATGTTTTATCTGTTCCTCAAGATTATGCAAATAACAACATTGATTATACAACTAATTTAGAAACGTGCAAATTATAATGGAGGCTAAATTATATTTATAATTTATATTTAAAGATGCTATGTAATTATTTTTAAGAAATTGCAAGAAATTTCAATTGATTTAAAATAATTTCAAGGGATTTGTAAAGAATTCAAAATAGTTTCAGGATTTTTACAAGATTTCATGAAATTTTTAAGGAATTTAAAAAACTCTAAAGGGTTTTAAGAAATTAAAAAAATTTTAAAGAACTGTAAGCGATATAAAAATATTTGAATGATTTTAAAGAATTTGAAGAAATTTCGAAGAGACTAAAGGATTTCAAAATATTTTAAGTTATTTTAGGAAGAATCAAGAGATTTTAAAAGAATGCAGAAGAGTTTAACGATTTTTTAAGAAATTTCACATGTCAGGAGATTTCAAGTGATTTTAAGGAATTTCAAGAGATTTTTAGGGATTTAAAACAATTTCCGAATTTTCAGAAAATTTGAAGAAATTGTTAAGGGATTTTAAAAGATTTTAAAGGATTTTAAGGGAATTTAGAGCGATTTAAAACGATTTAAAGGATTTTAAGGAATTTTAAGAGATTTTTAAGAGATTTTCAAGAACCTCAAAGGTTTTTTAAAAGAGTTCAAAACACTTTAACGATTTTCAAGAGATTTCAAGATATTTTAAGTGATTTTAAGAAACTTCGAGGAATTTTTCAAGAATGCGAAAAGAGTTTGGGGTTTTCAAGAGATTTTGTAAGATTTTAAAATATTTCTAATGATTTTAAAGAATGTCAAGCGATTCAACGGCATTTACGAATATTTTAAAGGGTTTTGAAAGATTAATATTTTTTTTTTAATTTCAACGAGTTTAAAAGATTTACAATGATGTCAATATGACTGTAAGAAATGGCAATAGATTTCTAAAGAATTCAAGAGAGTTTAAGGGTTTTAAAGATATTTCAAGAAATTTTAAGTGATTCTAAGAAATTTCAGGGAATTGATTCTAATGTGGAGGAAATCAAATGAAATCCTTTACAATTTCTTAAATTTTCATGAAACTCTTTAAAAAGTTTTAAATCTGCTTTGAATTTCTTAAAATCGTTTAATATATTTTAAAACATCTGAGAGAACATTAAATTCGTTAAAATCAGTTAAAATGCCTTGAAATCTTGTGAAATCTATGAAGAAACCTATTGGTAAATTTTTTCAACTGTTTTAAAAATCCTGTTCAATTCCTAAAATCAATAAAATCTCTTAGCATCCTTTGACATTTTTCAAAATCCTTTGAAGTTTGTTTATCCCTTAAAAGTCATTAAAATCACTATAATAAATCTCTTGAAATCCTTTCATAATTTTTGTGAAGAATTCTAAAACAGTTGTCGAAATTTTCATTGACTTGGTCGAGATGTTGAGAGTTAATGAAAATTTCGATAACTGTTTTAAGAATTCTTCGCGACATATTCTTTAGATTTTAGAAAAAAAATTATAAAATATTTAAAAAGTTGTAAAATCGAAGAAAACTTATTATTTTCGCATTTTTATTGCTTCCTCATAGAGGAAGCTTTTTAGTGCGTAGAGATAAATTGATGAAATTTTGCATAGTTATTCCACTATAATCAGTGCTCTCAAACGGGGCTACCTGCGCGCGCAGCACGTGTTGGCTTCCTGCTGGAGAAATTCTGCAATTGACTGTAATTTGGCGCGCGATTCAAAATTGAATTAAATGGACCAATAGAAGAATTTCTCCACCGGTAAGCAAACACGTGCTGCGCGCGCACGTAGCCCCGTTTGAGAGCACTGATCTATAATACCTATAGTTGAATTTCTAATAAGATTGTACAGAAAATGTATAAAGTTTATAAGTTTGATATTCTTGTATGTACATATTAGTTCGGAAGTAAAACCTGGAAAATACCACTCCACATTGTACTAAGGCACTCATCTGAGTAGAACCGAGCAAGAAATGCTTAACTCAGTTGATCGAATGAGAACCATTAAACCATTTCATGTGTCCAAACACACAAAATAATTCCACATATTATGAAGTATAATTTTGACTCTAATAGACTTATATTTTTAAAAAGCTTCTTAAATTGACAAAAAAAAATAATTTCGCGTTGATGCGTGTTAAGAGTGTAGTCTAGTTAACCACTTTCGAAAAATTGATTTTTTTTTCTTTTATTTTTCGAATGTATATGTATCTAAGAATATTGTATTAAATTTTTATGAAGATCCGAGCAGTATAAGTGTATTTTTTTTCAACTCAAAGGTTACCATTTGACCGCGTGAACATGTTAAAAAAAAAACTTTAATCGCGTTTTTCTCAAAACAACGTTTTTTCGGACGCCCCACACGATTCCTCTGGATCCAGTGGGTCGATTCTTCTGAAATTTTTACCACATATTCTACACATAAGTACTCACAAAATGACCTATTATTGTGTTAAAATTTTGATTTTTACTATATTTTTTTCACAAAAAACAGCGAAAAAAACCCACTTTTTTCAATTTTTTTGACTTTTGTTAAATAAAATTGATAATATTAATCACAAATTAATATCCATAGGTCATTTTGTAACCACTGTCATACTGAATCTAAAAAACTTTGGGTTTTTTTTCCGACAAGCCTTTGTCGAGATATCGTGTGGGAGCCGACCTGCCTCCAAATTATGACGTTACGTTCAACTGTGGACTTCGAAAAAAAAAATTTTTTAATTTTTTATCATACGTAACAATTTTTATGTGCATATCTTTCATAGCTTGTTCACAAAAAATCCCCGAAAACAGCCTATTTTTTTAAGCCTACAGACTAGACTACACCATTAATATTATTCTTTACTAGCAAAAAATTTAATCGGCATTGCCGGGGTTTTAAGATATTTCTAATGAATCTAAGAAATATCAAGTGATTTTAAAGGATTTTAGAAAAATTAAAGGATGTCAAGAGATTTAAATCGATTTTATCGAATTTCGACTTTCGAAAGGTTTTAAATAATTTTAAAGAAGTTGATTTCAAAAAAAATTCTTAAAAGTTTAAGGATTTTCAAGAAATTTTACAGGATTTCTAAGATTTCAAGTCTGGCGGGACTTTAAAATAACTTTTTAAAGGATTTGAAAATAATTCGAAAGATTTCAGGATATTTAACAAAAGTTGCAATTGCTAAATAAAAATATTTAGGTTGATGTTTTTTTTTAAACCGGAAATCCATTTTCCACATCAAAAATATAAAATCAAAAGGCAAATTTACGGTTTTTGCCGGATTTTTTAAATTCTCGAATTACTTTAAATTCCCGCATATCGGACACTCTGATCTTTCTCTGTCCCCACTGGCCGCTTTAAATTTAAGCTGACTTATTCTACGCCGGCTTACTTTTCCCGCTTGGTTGTAACCAGTCTCCATTCTGGTCGTGCTTTTACATTAGTGTGTAGTGCGTTCTTCCACACACTGACGTATGCGATTTGTACTCGTACTTTTCCCCCATCAAAACTCGTCCCTCAGTCCGGGATTCACTTTCAGACCGATCGGGCGAACACCTTCGACCATTCCGAGATCTTTTCTATTGGTACAAATAATATTTACCCAAAAAGCACTTGAATCCGTGTGAAACTTCCGCTTATAGCGCAAAAAATGAGAGTTTAAGAAATCCTCGCGAACCAGTGAACTCGTGTCTATATACAAAAGTAGACTACATACATTAACGTTGAAATTTGAAAAAAAAAAAACATAAAATATTAATTTAATATTTAAAATATACATAATATTAATATAATATTTAAAAAAAATGTTAAAATATTCTAAAAAAATCATTATAGCGAAAATCTTTTATATGATATCCTATGATTTACAACTATAAAGCATAAAAGTGCATAGAGTGTTGAAGAATGCAGTTTCTTCGTGTCGGCATTGAAGTCCCTTTAAACAGTGTTTTTAATAAAGAATAAAAATGTAAAAACTGATTAAATGTATTATTTTAGGCTACTAAATAAATTCACTGTGTTTAAAGAATCTCCTTTTCTCTTTTCCTTTATACTTTACAAAAATAATATTATTTTACTCTTATATAATTTAACAGAAATATATGAGCAATTAAAACACTATTCAAATATATAACCAGTCATTTCCTTTGAACGTTGAACTATTCTGTAATCCACTGATATTACATACGTCCGTATCTACATTCCACACATTCTTGTACAATTCATTACCTTACTCGAACACGTTTTAAATTTAAATATCAGACACTATTAGTAATGATTTTACATGAAGGGACTCCGGAAATGAGTCTTTTTAAAGACTCAATATTACCGTGAATATTACCGCCAGGTTATTACTTCCTTGTTTATTGCACGTTTAATTTGAATGACGACAATACTCCAAACATCTTAATTTCTTCCCCTTTCATTATTTTGAATTTCATATAATATCTAAATAAAATCTAGCGCCAAAATTAAATAATTCAATTTTAATTTTAATTTAAGTAGACCAGATTTTCGGGTTTCTTTAGTAAATTTGCCCCCTTAGGTCAATTGCTTTCTTCAACCTCTATGCAAATAGAAAGAAATAAAAAAATTCTTTTACTCATTGTTGTTTATCGGGTATTAGATCTGTGAAAGCTTAGCATGTACTTCCTTATTCAGTGTGGAATAAAGTGGCAATAGGAAGTCCCGCCTCTAATAAAAGTGTTGTCAATGACAAGTTATGCCTATTTTATCTGAATCTAAATTCAATTAATTTAATATTTCCTTGTCCTGTAAGTTGTCTGGAATTTCTCACGATTTCAGAAGCTTAAAGTAGGTTTCGAGTTCGCTTTAAAATCTCTCGATACTGGCTACAGATTGCAGTCTCTACAGTTTAAAGCCACGTGTCATTAGCACTTTCCAAAAATGTCTTTAATAAAGTCCTTTTCAGTTATAACTTGATTTTATACATTTCTATATTTATATTTTAATTAAAATCATTTAGAATATCTAATATTGATCATAAATGTATGAAAACAAGTCAGCCAGTAAAAATAAACATTTATGCGCATTAAACATTCAAGGTGGTCAGCTCTGGAAATCTTTTACTCTCGTTTTGGCGTTTCATGTATTTTGTTTCTAAAAGACATGAAAGACATAAGAGACTAAACTCTTTTATATATTATTTACAAAATTCTATCTTTTTTCAGTATAAACCACCGCGACATAAATTTTTTTTACCGATTTATGAAAAAAGTGATGTTATCCTACCATCGTTAAAAAAAATTTCTCAAGACAATTATTTTCGGTGAGTGAACACGGAGTTAATAAAAAATGTCTATCAAGGAAGAAGTGCAGAGAGAGAAAATCAGGAAGATGTTTAGTTGGAGCAATAATATTACAAGGTACTGTTAAATTCGTTTTCTAGCTCTAAAAATCTGAATTAAGATTCTTCTTTTTTCCCCAGATAATTGAAATTGTCTAGTATTTCAAACTTTCGATATTGTTCTCATGATATACAACTTTTTTTTTGGGTCAGTCAGTTATAAATGATGAGCTGCGTTCATTGATAATACGAAAGGTGAATTTCACAAAGTTCTGAGCGCTATTTTATATCTGCTTTCTACTTTCCTCAAATGACGATAAAAATATTTTGAACGCAGAAACGGAATTCTTGACAGAAGCCAAAAGATTCCAGTTTTTAATTATGTGATAGTTTATGATTATTATCAGAATTCAAGGTTTTACAATCCAACATTCAAATTCCAGAAAACGCAGAATAGACGAATTCGCCTTGAATATAGAGCGGTAATTTATGGTAACTTGCTAAAGTTAAACTTCCTTCTCGATTGTAACCTTTGTAGAAGCAACTCTTTTATAGAATTGCAAGAAAGGATTCAAAATTCGAATTCCAAAAGTAGGTAAAATGTTGGATTGATGAATATTAGCTAGTCTTTAATTCTGGTACGTTTCTGGTTTTAAGATTTGGAATGTCAAGGACTTAACGGAAGATATTGTAATTTATGAATATATTCAGGTTTATTTATATGAAGAATAAAAAAAAACTGCAAAAACACATATTCGCGATTTATACAATAAATTAATGAAACTTTCCATTTGCGAAATTTTAATGAGTTTATTAATTTGTTGCCAGTGAAAAATAATAGGTATCAAAGGTGTGATCCACTCAAAAATCATTTCTGTCGCATTGAATCAGAATTTAATTATATGTACATTATTTTAAAATATATTACTTCAAATTCATTCGGCATTGTTATAGTTTTTTATCTTTACTCTCCGATTTGCTCCTCTTTACTAAGTAAAATTTTTTATCCGCAATTGCTTACATATTGCATACAATTAATTTACTTTATGCACATATTTAATTAATTTAATCATTTATACTCAGACAATCATTTATTGAAGTGTTTTTTTCACCATTACTTGACAAGATTCCATAATTCTACTAAAACGATGCTGAACAAGAAAAGGGGGCATTTGCTCATTTATGTAATTTAAATGATTAGACATTTAAATTAGTAGAGCAGAAACTAAAATAAAAATAACATAAGTCCTACTATTTATTTAATTAATTAATTCCTAAAATTTGATACTGAAAGGTACTACTACCTAATTTGAATAAACTACGACCTTGAGTCTAGCAAAAATTTCTGTATGACCCACATTTGCAATCCAGCGTAATTTTAATCTTCAAATCCGTAAATTGAAGATAATTCCTGGAAAATCAGTTTTGCAATTTTATAAGATATATTGAGCTATGACAGTGAGTTCACAAACTCGCGTGAAAGTGATTGGTTACAGACTCGTGTAGTGAAAGGTAAGAACTCACACGAATGTTCATCATAGCGTACTTGGTTCTAGAATCTGTCTGATCTCGAGATCAGTCAGATTCTGGACACTTGTCGCGCAAATAAAGCACCCGGAGGAAAAACTTCAGGACCTGCCAATGACTGGAAGTTTACGTATTTCTCTCACTCTCTCTTACTTTTTTTTCTTTATTTTTTTGTAATACGTTTTCGCTTAATTTTATTTTTTCTCGTAAAACTCAATTTTCGCCTCGTCACGCATGTATTCCCACAAGAATCGAGCTATCGAAACATTTAAAACGGGAACCTGTTTGGTGTCGTTAGTTCTCCCGCAATCCGTAAGAACTTGCGAGCCCAATGAAAAACCGGTTCCGGATCACATTATACCAGTAAATCCCCTGAATCTTCATCACCGAGACCAGATATTGGAATTTATAGCTACAGCTATGTCCCCATTTTCAAAAAAGGCGCCATTTCGACTTTATTTGGCAATTTTCAATTCTGAGTAGTTAAATCAGGGTGTTTATTAAATTTTTCCTACAAAATTCCCAGACAATTCTCGGGTTTTTCCCGCTTGTAAATAAAAGGTTCCTGTTACGATAAAATCATCATCATTATACATAAATTGGGTTTCGACATGCGTAATTTGCTTCATTGCGATATTTCAATTTATTTGAAAACTATGTGTTTTTATTTTTTAATAATTCTTAAGAATTTCAATTTTAAATAAGAAGAAAGTAGCGCAGTTGAGTTGCAAAATATGCGTAAATATAAATTAATATCAGTCATCACAGACTTTATTGTCATTAAAGAAAAGTGAGAGAGTAATTTTTTTAATGAAAATAGGTGAGAAATAGGTTTCAAAAGAGTTTCAAAATTTTTGTAAGATTTCAGGAAAATTTTAATCAGGGATTTGAAGAAATTTAGGGGATTTCAAGCTTTAAGTGATTTGAAGTAATTTGTAAGAGATTTCATAAGATTTCAAGGCATTTTTAATGATTTTAAAGAAAGTCAAGCGAGTTATTTAAATTATTTTTAAGAATTTTTATGAATTTGAAAAGATTTTAAAAGAGATTTTAGAAAATTTAAAGGATTTTAAGAGATTTTAATAGATTTTAGCGAATTTCGAGAAATTAAGAAATATTTCAAATAATTCTAAATTAGTTAAAGGGATTCCAAGAAAAATCCAGAACTGTTCAGATGATTTGTCGAAAGCCCTTGTCTAAAATTCTGTTGAACGTCTTTCCAAAATTCTGTAAGAACCTCGTTCCAAAATCCTAAAAAAATTTCAGAAAAACAAAATTAGAAACCCTAAATTGAAGAACCAAATATTCTCAATAAAAATTACTTACAATTTGGTCTTTCTTAATACTATTCCTGTGGATAATAAAAATATTAGAACATGCATAAAAATATTTAATATACCTGAAATACAAAAGTAGAAAAATTATATGCACAAAGATTAAATATTGAAAAAAGCATGATGCAAGATAATGATAATCGAAGGAAAAATCGCATAGTGACAAAGTGGAAAACAAGCTATCAAAAGCTATCTATTAAAAAATAAATGGCTTTTCATAGGTAAATAAAACGACCTTCATTTCAAGGCATCAAGGGTATTAGCCCTTTTGTTTTTTCAGACGATTGTGTCCGAATTCGATTCGTGCTCTAGTTTTTTTTAAATCGTTAAAAATAAATTCCACACATTCCGCATTTTTATTAACAAATTGGTATTTGTACCAACTACGTAGGACAAAATATCTTTCTATAAATTCAAAGATATTTAATCCCAATGCTACCTGGTTATAAATAATCTTTCACACCAGAGTAAACTACCTGCCCCCTAGCTGTATTCTAAAATTTTTCAAATCAATCATTCCAAAACACACACTCCTCGGTTCGCATTCATACCACCCCGGTGCGAAAAAACCTAATCTAGGGATAAGTCCCGAGACTTATCCTGCACCTGAGCCTTTAGGCCACATTATTAGGGCACACACATACAAAGCTGCATCCCTGAAATCGTACACCGTTTATAAAATATATATCAAACACTTTTTGTTGATAAAATAATAAATTACATTATATTGTGTCTAGCGATTCAACATTAAAAAATTCTAAATTTTTTATTTGAAATATTTTCAAATAAACTTTCTTAGCATAAAATTACATATTATAAGAATTTATATTAAAGTATTTTAAATATAAATAATGCTAATAATCAAATAAAGTATTGCTGTAGCAGCATGCCAAACAAAAAGTGATTCGAATTCAACATTTATTTTCAATTTTATTCTCTACTTTTAGTTACACAAATACTTAAATCTAAATTCCCATTTCATTCTTTAAATGAATTGGAAATAATCCGTTCCCCTCTTATTTTAGTAATAAATCGAGGAATGAGGATAAATAGATTGGGCGACATTTTTAATTCTAAATTAATCAATAGCCGAATTTGTAATCACAAATTGTTGAGACACACACTATTTAAACACAATACATTTATCTGAGTGTTTGAAGTTAATTTACTTTTTCAGTATATTACATACATGAAGTGTTGAAAATAAAAGGAATTTGAAACTTTGTTTAATCTCGAAAATTTTTTAATTGGAACTTTTTCAAGGTCGCTAGATGCCCTGATTTTCCTTTTATATTGAAACTGAATTCTAGGCATAAAATTTTATTGAATAAGATTTTTTAATATGTCAAGTTAGAAATAAATACACAAAAACACAGTCACACAATTTACGCCTAACTTGATTGGATAATAAAACGGTGTACGTAAACATTCCATTGGTTAAACCATTAGTAGAATTCTAATATAACTATAATATAACTTATAATTACTTTTCATATTTAATTTTGACTAAATTTAAAAACTCAATTAAAGAAAAATCATTTTTAATGGGAACTATTACTTAAAACAAATGTAATCCAAAGCAAAAGAAATATCAAATATTTAAATTTAAATTATAAAGAGAGAAATACTATCATTAAAATTTAAATAAAATTCAAGAATATATAAGCTAAACAAAGTAGAAAATGATAAATAGTACCTAGTTGGGTTTGCAGTGCATCGAAGGAAAATGACAATGACTATTCTCAAAAATACATGGTAAGCTTCCTTCGATACAAAGCTTTCCCATTCAGTACTTTCTTGGACTTGGCTTTGAAAGTAAATTGCAACATACTCTGTTGCGGGTTTTAATTTAAATAATTAGAAACTACGTATCTCGTATTCAAAAACAAATTGCAAGAACTTTGTTTGGCATTTAAAATTTTAATAATTATAAGTATGAAAATCAATAATTCATTAATGGAATTTGTTTATTTCGCGAACCAAGAAAACGCTGGACCTATTCTAAAAATTGAAAATGGCGAAACCACTCGTTAAATAAATTAACGGTCAATATGCAATTTTTCTGGGTTAATTACAACCTCTCTCCGTGCCAGTTTGGACCATTCATCCCTGAAATGATGAAGAGAGGAGGGATTCGTGGATCTATTTACATTTGCAACTGTCCCACGTCGTAACGATGGCAGCATGATGTTTTGCACGATCCTTCTGCATTATAGGATATTCCAACTGTTCAAGATATTCCAACTGTTCCAGGATATTCCAATTGCTTCAACATATTCAAATTGCTCTAGCATATTCAAACTGATCCAGAGTATTTTAACATCTCCAGAGTATTCCTAATGCTCCAGGACATCCTACTTCCTCCAATATATTGAAATTTCTCCAGCATATTCAAACTGACCCAGAGTACTTTAACATCTCCAGAGTATTCCAACTGCTGCAAGTCACGAAATCCTTAACACACACAAGAACCTGAAACAAGAAAAAAAATGTTTTAAAACGGTAATATAATCAGAGTGATGATTCGACAGATTATTTCAAATTGCCCGTCATTTTTCGGTTTTTACCGGTCAAGTTTTTCAATTTTCCCAGTCAACTTGTGAAAGTAACATATTTATATTTATCATAAAGCTTAAAGATTTATTTTAATTCATGACTTTCATTATGAATATCTTGTACCACAATAGAGTAAAAAATTGAAAAAATATATTTTTTTTTAAATGGAAAAAATATAAATACTTTTTCTTATTATTTTTATTACTACTTATTATTATTTTTTTTGCATGTATTGGATTAGGAAATTCAAAAAGATTTACAACAAATATTTTATTTTTATTTATTTAGTAACAGAAATTCACCTGGTTGTTCGGGATTTTAAGATATTTTAAATGACTTTAATGAATTTCAAGCGAATTTCAAGATATTTTACGGAATTTTATATTATTTTAAGAAATGTTAAGCAATATTAATGGATTTCAAGAGATTTTAAGGAATTTCAAAGGATTTTTAAAAGAGTTCAAAACAGTTTCAGGATTTTCAAGAGATTCCAAGACATTTTAATAATTTTAAGAAACTTCAAGGAATTTTTCAAGAATGCGAAAAGAGTTTGGGGTTTTCAAAAGATTCAAGCGATTAAACATCATTTAAAAATATTTGAAATGGTTTTAAGAGATTAAACTTTTTTTTTAATTTCAAGGGAGTTTAAAAGATTTTCAATGATGTCAAGAGACTGTAAGGAATTTCAATAAATTTCTAAAGAATTCAAGAGAGTTTGAAGATTTTGCAAATATTTCAAGACGTTATTGAAAGACAATAAATATTTCAAGTGATTTATAGAAATTTCAAGGAATTGATTCTAATATGGAGGAAATCAAATGAAATTCTTTAAAATTCCTTAAATTTTCTTGAATCTCTAAAATCAATCAAAATCTCCTAGCATCCTTTGACATTTTTTAAAGTCCTTTAAACCTTAAATCCTTTAATCCTTTAATCCCATAAAATTCCTTAAAATCTTTTGCAATTCTTTCCGGCCTCTTTAAAATTAATTTAAATTTCTACTAATAGGTATTAATTAAAATTTTGAGTTTTAGGAACTTTGGAAACTTTTTTTAAATATTTTTATTACAATAAATGTAAAAAAAAAAGTGGTCAGATTAGACGTCTGAAACTTCAACCCAATTCATATAGTATAAATAATAATTATTAAAAGAATGAAAGCTTGAATTTTACTGCGACTGGAAAAAAATGTAATCTTCTCTCAATGATTCTCATTTATGGAAGAAAAAATTATTTCAGTAAATTGAAACCATGTGAGAAATAAATTTAATGCGTTCCCGGCGATTCGCAAGGGTGATTCTGCATCGCGTGGCTGATCTCGAAAAAAAAAAGATAACTAAGAATGTCGCCTTCAGCAACCACGAAGGTCGACTTAATAACAAAATGCAATACCCCATAGAATTCGTAAAAGCCCTCGAGTACTTTAAATCCAATTACTCATTTAAACGATTTTTCTCAACTATTAATAAGATTTTACAAATAAAAAAAATGCTTTTGATTGAAATTCTAAACAAATCTCAAAGCAACTTCCAAATCACCTTTTATTTGACACCAAAATAAGGTAATCAAACATTTTTATATGTTTTAATCACATTTTAATAAGATAACAATGTAATTCGTTGAGAGAAGATCTGACTGCATCTTTTAATTTGAAGTTCAATGACTGCCCTTGTCCTTCCCTCGGAAGTCCTTGAGAACAAAAGTATGAATATCCTCAAATGTTTCTTGAGTTTAAGAATCACAATGATATATTTCGTCACTTCGACTTTCGAAATTCTTTTATTTACTTCCGACGTATTTGCTCACGTGAAAAAAATTTCTCTGTGCTAAAAAACCACAATTATACAATTGAAAGGACAGGAAAATACAAATCACAGGAAAATTGGTGAAAATTTCGCAATTTTAGGTAAGAAAGCGATTAGCTTCACTTTTGAGTAAACTTCACAAAAGCTTATTTTGTGACATATTTGTGTATCTAATAATAGATATGATAAAATATAGATTTATCAAACAAGGGAATATTCAAAAATATTTTCCGAGAATTTAGATGAAACAAAAGAAACTATTATTAGTTATTTTTCTTCTTCACTCCAGCAATAATTTATGGAATATATTATTTTGAAGCATAATATTTTAAAAAAGAGAGAACATTTTTTATCATCTTATTAATTTATTGATTGAAAAACATGTTGGCAAGGAGATGTGAGCACAATCTGAAAGATGGCAGCACGATTATCATGCTCACATCACTTCAAAAGCAATTTGCAATTTAAATACATAGAATGAATAATGAGAATTACTCAAACGATTCTACAACTTCATTTAATATAGAGGCGCAGATATTCTTATAATACATCTCTTTATATTATTTTCTCCAATTGACAATTACATTTAATTTGACACAATTATCATGCATTAAGGCCATGTAAGACTTACCCGATCCCTACCTTACCGGCATTTTTTTCTCTGCATTTTACTTGTATATTTATTGAAATATTAAATTGAAAATTTCTAAAATTAAAGAAAATATACTAAGGTATGTTTATCTGGTCTTAAATTTTTTTTTAAATAAAAAAATTTTTCAACAAAAATTTTTTTGTATAGATGTCAATATTTAGGACCAGATAAACGTACCTTAATCCTTTAGCTTCAATTTTAGAAATTTTCAATTTGATATCTCAATAAATGTAGAAGTATCGTTGCAGAGAAAACAAATGTCGGTAAGGTAGGGATCGTGGACGTCTTACATGGCCTTAATTGGAAAAGAAACGGGAATACTTCTTTTCTACCCAACTTACAGTTTTACTGTACAAAAAAAAAAATTTCAGTTATTTAAGAAATTAACTAGTTAAAAATAAAAGTTAGAGATGCAAGCAAAAATTGACACAAAATTCGTTATTATAGATTAAATGAAAAAATTATAGAAAAGAAAACCTCAATACATATTTCTAAAAGACTTGATAAAAACATGTCCTTCTTGTCAAATATTATAATTTTTATACGTTATATTTTACTTTAAGTGTTGTATGTACTTTAAAGTTGTGAGGTCGGCTTACGACTCAATGTTAATATTTGAATAAAAGATTTACAGATGCATGTAAATGATCCTGCAATTTTTTCTTTTAGTGACTTTTCTGAGAAACCGGAATTTCTTAAATATATCTACCCTTGAATATTTATAAATTTATTCTAGGATTCACATTGTTTTCAAACTTCGAAATGTTTTTCAAACTGTTCAAGATAAAGTTTATATCATTTTAGCATGAAAAGTTAATAATTTGAGATAAACAAATATACGAATAATTATAATAAAATATTATAAACAGACTTTTTATTTTGTGACTCATATTATTGAGAACAATACCCATGGAAACTGGATAAGGTCGTCGAGTAAATAATAATAAACGATTTTTTTATTGAGGAAATCATCACTCAATTTTAAAATTCGATGCTGGCCTTTTGTGAAAAAGAAAAAACTAATAAAAAGAAAAAACCCATTTGTAAATGTTACTTCATTTGGCTAAGTTTAACCAAAAATCAAGCAATTAATCAATTGTGTTTTTTTTTAACATATTTAGAGGTAACGCAAACAAAATTCACGTTTGACATTTGAAATTTGACCAATGCCAGTATTAACTTACTTTACACCAGTAGCAAATTTTTAATAGTATTAATTCGTAATTAACAAACTAAATTTTGATTTAAAAATTTTCTCGCGATTTTAATTATACGAAGAACCTGGATTTACAATAAGAAATCTCAAATTTTCAATTGGATTTAAAATTTAAATTTAAGTTTAAAAAAATCAAAACAATTTAAAAAATTTTACAAGATTTCAAGAAATTTTCAAGGATTTTAAGAGATTTTAAGATTTTAAAAAAATCCCTAAAAAGCTTTAGAAGATTGTAAATGATTTAAAAAATTTTCAAAGGATTTTACGAAATTTTACATGATTATAAGGAATTTCAAAGGAATTTTTAAGCGATTAAAAACGATTTAAAGTATTTTTAGGAATTTTAAGATTTCGAAGAGTTTTCAAGTTATGTTAAAGAATTGCTAAAGATTTTACTGATGGATTGTAAAAGATCTAGAAGAATTTTAAGATTTTGAGGAATTACAAGCAATTTTTAGAAAATTCAAAAAGGTTTTAGGATTTCCAAGAGTTTTAATAAGATTTCAAGTCATTTCAATTGATTTTAGCGAATTTCGAGAAATTTTGAAAAATTTAAAATAATTTTAAAGAAATCAAAGGGGATTTCAAAAAAAAATTTTTAATTTTTAAAAATAAAAATTGCAAGTAACAAGTAAAAATATTTAGATTGGTTATTTATAAAGTTTTTTTCAAACCGTCCACTTTCCGCATCAAAAATAAAATAAAGGACAATTCCGGGATTTTCCCGAATTTTCTTTTAAATTACCGGAAAAAAAATTGACAGTCTCAAATTGTTCCCAGATCAAAAATTACATTTTAGTCAATTTTAGTTGACTTATCTAACCTGATACGAAAAGTGTTGATCAGAGGGCTGAATCAAAAAAGCTGCCAACATGATCTGTAACAAAAATAAATTCTATTAATTTCACTCATTATTTATAAAGAATAAAAAATTAAGTTTTTATTTATATTAGAAATAATTGAATTATACCTAAATATAAAAATTAGATTTAAAATTAACTTTATAAACGATCACGAAACATTAAAGTTAATTTTGGGTTTCATATTCAATCGCTCAATTCGAGAGTGGAAAGCAAACTAGAAAGTTATCTGGAAAACTCGAAAACTCCAACCAAATCACACTAATCTACCAAAAATAGTGGAAAGGGTTTGTTGATATGCAGCAACCTGGAGGAAGACAAGAAACTCTGACACAAATTTTATAGAACTATAAATCTTGTGGGAAGTAATTAAGAGGCAATAATAATAGGATTGTAAACAAACTTAGCTACAGTTTACAAATATGAATGAAAAAAAAATTAAGCTAATAGACGATAACTTTTGGATTGCACATATTCTTGGAAAAATGGAAGAGGTATATTGCAGATAAATAGGCTGCATGGTACTATAAGTAAAATTCTCGGAAAATGTTAATTCCCGAATCTTCAAATTCCTTAATAAAATTAATGTTACCGAAAATGTGATTTATAACGATAGTAGAAAATTACCGAAATTTCAAATTCCTAAAAATTTAATTTCCTGAAAATATAAAATAATCGAATTTTCAAATGTTCCAATTCTCAAAAATTTAAGATTTCCGAAGATAAAAAAATGTTAAATTAACATTTTTTTTCAAACCTTTTGTTCAAAATTTCCGTTTACAATAAAAAAAAATTGAGCAATATTGAACAAAATTTGTTATGAGAAATTTTCAATAACCATTTTGAGGAGAAATTTTGAAAAAAAAGTTATGAACAGAAATTATAAACACTTGCTTTATTTAATTATCGGGAACTTGAAAATTCGGGTATTTTTTTACTTTCGGGAAGCTGAAATTTCGAGAATTTTAAATTTCAGTCTATTTTCGTTAAATATTTTTGGTAATATAATTTTCATTCAGGAACTTGAAATTTCGCGAATTTACAATTTTCGGGAATTATTTCTTCATTTTTTTAGATTCAAGATTTTGGTTTTTCGGCAAAAAAATCTTGTCCCCACCCTGATTAATAATTAATTAAAATGTAATAAGCATTTAACTATTGTGTTAGAAAAAAAAAAAACAATTTTCTGATACATTTTTTCGCGTGCATCAATTTGCATTGCATGAGACATCAAATTCAACAATTGCATCACGTAATGCATCAAATTTTTAAAGTGATCTCTGTGAAGACGTAAGGATTATGAGATTCTGACAACCCCGTGACGCAATAAGAAAAATAATTTAAAAACAAAGCTCAGAAGTTTCATAAGTCATCCCAAGACGGTGGACCAATAGGATCGCATGAAACTGGATATCAATTAAATTGCAATATATAGACGAATCTCATTCGAGGGGACAATTCTTCCTGAGATTTTACGTAACTCGCAATAGCCGGACTGACCACTTTCACGTCTATAATACATACGTTTATCTTACAATTTATAATATGCCTTTTTAGTAGGTATGTTAGGTATCTTCGCTTACGTTTATCGATCCGCACTTCGATGCCGTGACATTTTCCCCAATCAGGTTTGATCAGGTTCATAAAATCATTTCGAAATCATATAGAAACTATCTTAATATTCTGGACTCCTTTTTAATCATTCTCAACGATATTGGGAATTAAAAAATCAATTAGGTCAATATCTCACACTTATAGAAACAAAAATAATAGTTATAAATAATAATTTAAAATGAGAATATAACATATTTATATTAGTTGAAATAAACTCTCTTTCGTTGATGAAAGTGAGTTTAGAGAAGGAGAAAGCGTTGGAGGAGTTAATTACAACCGACCTTGAAGATTCCATGTGTATCAATAATGTAAAGAGTAGGAAAAAGTTTAGCGCCTTTTTTCATTTTGAAACTTCTAAGCCTGTTTACTCAATCCACGTACCATGAATGATTCAACATTTTTTCTTTTTTTTTTTTTAAGAGGAATTGAGCTACTTATTGAAATTACTCTTAAAGTTTGTATTCTTGTGAATATTGAGAACAAGAGGAAACATTGCGGATTTACGCAAGAAAAATACGAGATAAAATCGAGGGAAAATATAAAAGAAAGTAAAGTGAATTTTATTATGAATCAGAATTAAATATTTATATTACATATTCTATTTTTAACCCGTTCAAAAAAGCAGTAAGAATGCATCAATTTATTTCATTTAATTTTGTTTAATTTTTTATACCCTTTTACTATAGCTATCAAATTTATAATTATTTATTATAAGATTTCCACTAAATCAGGTATTTTCGAGGCCATCAAGTAAGTCGCAAATTGCAGTATCTTAGTTCGGTGACCTGAAACACTCATAACAAATATCAATTCTATATTTAATCTTATTCATTTTCCTTGCGAAACCATGAAAAAAAATGAAAAAAAATAATAATAAAAAATAATAAAAAATAGTTTAAAAATTACTCTGTTGTTTATATTTTTAGAATTCTTTAAAAATTCGTATTTTTTTTTTTAGATGAAAATACTTCACTGATTTTCCTGATAAATTTTTCTCAGTTTAAATAATATATTTTTTGAATGTCTTTAAATCCAAAAAAAGGAAGAACATACTTTTGCCGAAAAATCAGAATTTCGAATGTGAAAAAATACCGAATGAATAATTTCTCAAATTGCAAATTCCCAAATAAAAATAATATCTGGATATTATTTTTATTTGAAATTTGAGTAATTTTATTTATTATTTTATTATTATTATTTTATTATGTTATTTATTTTATTTTTTAATTATTTAATTATTTAAAATTTTTTAACGAGAGTAGAAAATTACCGAATTTTCAAATTTAAGTTTAGAATTTCACTCAAAAAAAGTTGTATAGAATTTTTAAACACAAATTAAAAAAAAAAAGTATTAATATTATAAATAACAATATTTTTACTTATAAGTACTTACTTGAATTTAGGATCATTCAGAGTGAGATTCAGAGCTTCGTCTAGAGTCTCTTCGTTTATTTTTTTACATAAATTTCCACATTTGAAAATTGATCAGTGAAGTGCTTCTTGAGTTCCAAGAAACCTCCATGAGTAATAAAAACCTTCGTGTTATTGTGTTCTGTAATTGAATTAAAACAATTAATATTTTTAATTTCTGGACATTTTTTTTAAATTTCTAATCAAAATTTAAAAATTCAATTTAGGAGCAATATTAAACAAAATTTTTTAAGAGAAATGCATAAAAATTTTCAGGAGAAATTTTGAAAAGAAATTATAAATAAAAATTCTGGAAAAATTTTAAACATTTGTTTTCAATTTCGGGAATATAATTTTCAGGAAATTTCAAGAATTTGAATTTTCGTTAATAAATATTTTCATTAATGTTATTTTTATCTAGGAACTTGAAATTTCGGGAATTTTCTTTTTTCTGGGAATTATTTATTCTTTCCTTTTCAGATTCGCGGTTTTTTTTCATCAAAAAAAAATGTCCCAAAAAAAGAGAGTTTAAATCGTTTACAAAATATGTTTTGGTCCTGCCAAGTCATCGATATGCAATCCTAATATTTTTTTCTTCGCTTATGTAATTTATAAGTAGGAGTAACGATTTTTTGCAGAATGATAGGCAAAGGTAAATTAGTCCCTTTTATGTAACAACAAGATATCGCCTAATCCTAACCGAATTAAGTGAGCAATATATATTCTAAATTGTAAGACCAATTTAAACAAAGTCTATTAGTTCCGCACACAGAACTTCAATTCAAATGTTATAATCTCTTTCCCAATTGAATCCCCACAATTAGTGCATAATTTATATAGTAATAATTTTATATTTTATAAGACTTACAAAGTCATTGATTAGCATAATTCTTCTAATGAGTGTCATTAAAGTACTTAAATATACTTCCTCGTTAAAATTAATACTAATAACAAATTTTAAATTTCTATTGCAAAAAAATTACAAAGAAACAAGCATTTTCGTTTTCTTCTTCAATTTCTTGTAATTTAATAACCAGTTTTTGTTTGTTTTTACAATCCTTGTTTTCTTGTCAGGATATGTTCATGTCGCTGACAACCAGTCTAGCAAAACAGAGACTATTATTTTGCATTATGTCTCTTTTTACCTATTATTGAATGCAAATTACATCTAAAACTATCATTGAGTAACTCGAATACTGTTTCGTCTTTCAAAAGATGATATTGTCTTGAAAAATAGAAAAATATTCAAGTTTACTCATAAATATTGAAATCCTTATTAAATGATATTTATTTGCAATCCTTTGCTTTTATTTCTAATGATTGGGTAATTAAGAGCATTCATTTGAATAATGATTCAAGAATTACCATATATTATGAACGCGCAAAAACTAGTGACCTAATAAACAAAATCGATCTTGAAAGAATATGACAATGACACCTTGCAATGCAAAATCGGATCTTATTTAATCGGTTGCGTATAAATTATTGCCTAATACTAGGGAAAGTACTTGAGTCTTGACCACTGTTATCGTTACCACGTCTTGACCTGAAACGAAATGGTACCTCGATTTGTACAGAACCACAGTGGGGTTCTGCAATGATCAGAATCAAGATCGTGCAACCATTATACAGAAGCCACGATCGGCTCGATGTCAGGGTTGAAGTGAGCGCGTGCTTCTCATTTCTTACGATCTATAATCCCAAACTATATCTATAGCTAAGCCAACATTGTCCTCAAAGAAATTCCAGAATGAAAAATAATTCACTCAATAAAAAACGTCAGAGTGTAAAAATGCAAATCTAACGCAGAAATAATAAATAATTTTAAGATTTTCATTTTGTTCTAGAAATCTTCAGAAGATTTTCAAAAACTTTTATCGAGAATGAAGAAGATTTCTAACATTAGACGTCAATAAATACTATAAATATGCATAAAAGTAGCTTGTCGATGATTTGTTTCCTTCACCTCAGTAACCTCAGGAACAAAAAAGCAAAAGACAAGACAAGGACGTGGTTGATTCGAAAGTCAAAGAAGGAAGCAAGGGATCAATTTGAAAACACGTCCTCGCATTGGGATGACAATTTTTCACCGTTGGGTAATTTCCAAACAGGAATCCACGAAATTTTAAGATAAAATTAGAGACCTTGAATTTGTCTCTATGCAATTAGGCACCGGGTAATGGAACGGAAGACATATAAGAATCTACGATCTATTTGAAAAATTCCCTTTTTATTCTTATGGAAATTGCTTTGTTTACTAATTATGAGTACTTAAAATGTCAAAGAGGGGCCGAAAATGTCAAATAAGAATTGAGAAATAATGATATGTAATTGGATGTAAAGTTCCTTCAACGAAGGTAAATATAAGTCATTAGTCATCACAATACGTATTTTCAGTAAAAAACGTGAATTATTTAAATAAAAATAGGTTTCAATAGTTTCAGGATTTTCGTAAGATTGCAAGACATTTTTAATCAGGGATTTAAAGAGATTTAAAGGATTTCAAGATACTTTTGGTATATCAAGGAATTTTAAAAGAATTTAAAAAGAATTTTAAGAAGTTTTATGATTTAAAAAAAATTTTTTAAATGATTTTTATGATTTTAAAGATACTTTTAAGCGATTTAAAAAGATCTAAAGGATTTAAAAGAATTTGTAGAAATTTCGAAGTTTTATATAATTTCTAGAGGTTTTAAGTGATTTTAGGAAATTTGAACAGATTTTAAAGAATTTAAAAAAAAATGCAGAAGAATTTAATGATTTTCAAGAAATTCCTCAATATTTCAAGAGATTTCAAACGATTTTAAGGAATTTCAAGGGATTTAAAAAAAATCAAAACAATTTCAAAATTTTCACAAGATTTCAAGAAATTTTCAAGGATTTTAAGTGATTTTAAAATTAAAAAAAAAAACATAAAACGTTTTAGAAGATTGTAAATGATTTTAAAAATTTTCAAAGGATTTCACGAGATTTTGTATGGTTTTAAGGAATTTCAAGCGAATTTTTAAACGATTCAAAACGATTTAAAAGATTTGACGGAATTTGAAAAGATCTTAGAAGGATTTTTAAGATTTTGAGAAATTTCAAGGAATTTTTAAAGTATTCAGATATATTTTAAGATTTTCAAAACATTTTATAAAATTTCAAGGCAATTTTATTGATTTTAGCGATTTTAACGATTTAAAAATTTCGAAAGGATTTCACGAGATTTTGTTTGGTTTTAAGGAATTTTAAGCGAATTTTTAGTGATTTTAGCGGATCTTAAGAAATTTCGAAAGATTTCACAAAAAAAATGCAGAACATTTTAAGGATTTGCAAAAAATTTTACAGGATTTCTAAGAATTCAAGTAATTCCGAAAATAATAAATTAATATCAGTCATTAAAGTACTTATTGTCATGAAGAAAAGTGAAGAAGTAATTTTTTTAATGAAAATAGGTAAGAAATAGGTTTAAAAAAAAATTTCAGAATTTTCGTAATATTTCAGGGAATTTTTAATCAGGGATTTTAAGAGATTTCAAGTATTTTAAAAGAATTCAAAAAAATGTTCAAGAAGTTTTATGATTTTTTTTTGATTTTGTTTAATGACTTTTATGATTTTAAAGAATTGCAAGTGATTGTAAATGATTGAAAAATTTTTCAAAGGATTTCACAAGATTTTACATGATTTTAAGGAATTTTAAGGGAACTGTTAAGCGATACAAAACGATTTAAAGGATTTGACGGTATTTCAAAAGATCTTCGAAGGATTTTTAAGATTTTGAGAAATTGCAAGGCATTTTTAGTGATTTGAAAGAATTTCAAGCGAGTTATTTAAATTATTTAAAAAGATTCAAAGGAATTTGAAGACATTTCAAGAGATTTCACTAGATTTCAAAAAATTTTAAGTGTTAAGAATTTTAAAGATATTTAGAGGGATTTTAGAAAATTTAAAGGTTTTTTTAGAGATTTCAATAGATTTTAGCGGATCTCAAGCAATTTCGAAAGATTTCACAAAAAAATTCAGAAAATTTTAAGGATTTTCAAAAAGTTTTACAGGATTTCTAAGAACTCAAGTAATTCCGAAAATAATAAATTAATATCAGTCATTAAAGTACTTATTGTCATGAAGAAACGTGAAGAAGTAATTTTTTAAATGAAAATAGGTGAGAAATAGGTTTAAAAAAAATATCAGAATTTTCGTAATATTTCAGGGAATTTTTAATCAGGGATTTAAAGAGATTTCAAGTATTTCAAGGTACTTTAAGTGATTTGGAGTAATTTGCAAGAGATTTCAAATGATTTCAAAGCATTTTTAATTTTTAGTGATTAGTGTTAAGAATTTTTTAAATATTTTAAGGGATTTCAGAAAATTTACAGGATTTTAAGACATTTTAAATTTCCTTTTTAACAGATTTGAAAATAATTCAAAAAATTAAAAAAGATTTAACAAAAATTGCAAATGTCAACAAAATTTTAAATTTAAAAAAAATTTAAAAAGCTGTTTTCAAACTGGAAGTCCACTTCCCGCATCAAAAATCAAAATCAAAAGGACAATTCCCAGTTTTTTCTGATTTTTTAAAATTCCAGGACAATTCTCGAATTTCCTTAAATTCTCGTACAATAGACACCCTAAAATTAAACAAAGGTCGTGACAATTGCGCACGAATAATATGATTTAACTCTAATTTAATTAAACGTGTGCTATCGTGAGTCGAATATAAGAGTGGGTTCTATAATAAATTATGATTCAATGAAATACACGGCGGTTCTCATTACACATAAAAAATAATTGACAATAAAACGTCGTTAGTTATTAGCACGTCTGAATGCGAGAAACATGTTACGACTCTAATCCAGTGTCTCCAGATCGTGGGATTTTTCGGCCCCCACTCTATGACCCACGAGCTCATGCTTTCTCTCTCTAGCAACAGTCACGAACCTGTTGGTAGAGAAAGATAGCATGAGCTCGTGGGTCGTAGAGTGGGGGCCGAAAAATCCCACGATCTGGAGACACTGCTCTAATCCATTGGAGACGCTCAGAATTTTCTCTGACGATTCTATTCAAAGTCTTCTCTGGGCAGGGTACGCTAATGGCATTATTAACAAATACTTGTTATGTTCAGATTTAAATACGCGAATACTTTATGCTCATATATCGGTGTAGTATAGGTACCTATGAATATCAATGTTTCAAGCAATTCCAGATCCTTTTTGCGTTATCTGGTGGCGTCACACTAATCGATCACGTACTCGCTTTTGCGTGCGCAACCGTTACAAGAAAAAGACCCATGTCGTCAAAGACAACTTTTCTGCTTTTGCTGGTTTCAAATATGATTTTTTATGTTTCCACGTGCAATCGATTACTTTAAATAGTAACAAATAGCTCTCACAAAAAACATTTTCCTTTTCAACATCAGTTATTTAAAAACAAAAAAAAATATTAAATAAAAAAGAAAAATATTATTTAAAAAATTTTAATTTAAAAAATTTTTTAAATGGTGAACTATGACGTCACTTTTACCGATCGTGAATTGAACTGAAGTTTGCACCGTTTACGATAAACAAAAATGAAAAAAAAAATTGTTGTAAAAAATACAAGATCCAAAACTTTTTGGGTAGAAAGTAGTTCTATATAATCCAATAAATGACCCATCGAAGTTAACCCTTTCAGGGGCAGTGGGACGTATACTTCCCACTTGTTTTTTTAGCAGTTTTTCAAGCATTTCTAATACATTTCGCTTTGTCAAGTTTACACTCATTTGATTTTAGACTCTTAAGGGTTCATATAAAGTAATTATCACAAAAAACTGTAAAAAATTGTTTATTAACAAATAGTTATAAATAATTGAAATCGAAAAAAATCGGCTATTCATGAAGTACTCGTCCTATACCTTTGACAAATTTTTTCCAGTTAACACGTATAATTGTAACATATAATTTTTTCAGAATTTTCGGCAGGCTAGTTTTTTTGTTTTAATTTTGAAATTAATCAAAAATTACGATTTTTGACGAAATGTTTATTACTGCATTTATTGTACCGCAATTATCAAATCATAATGAAAAAATGTTTTTAGGGACTGAGGCGGATTCAATATGGAAAGTATATTAGTAGATATTCTCAGTTTCTAGAAAATATAACAAGTAACAAAGAAAATGTTAAAATGATGCGCCATCTTGAATTTTGCAATTCTGATGCCAGAATCGTAATCAGCGACCCCGAAAACCTTTAAGTAACCATTATTTGCAAAAATAAGTTTAACAGAAAAATGTGCCCCTGAAAGGGTTAAACTTAAAAAATTCTCAATTCCTGGGGTCAAGATTATATTATTAATAATAAGTATTTTCAATGCTAAAATATGTCCCAGAAAGTTTCATCCCTCACGTTCATTTGGAACTCACTCCCATTTGGTGACTTAACAAATTAAAGTAATTTTGGTGAATTTTTTAATTTTAAGGGATGAAGTAGGGTGAGTGCAAAATTCACGAGAGGTTGAAATTTTTGTGGATTATTTTTTGGGTTGTATATAGGGTTTCTGATCGAGAATTCTCGAGACGAGAAAAAAAAATGCAAAGCCTCGAGAACTCGAGAAATCAATTCCGTGCGTTACACGGAAAAAAGAAAATAGCTGAATTTATCATTTAAAATAGTCAGTATAAAACTACTTTGAACCAGAAAATTTCGGATCTTTTGTAAGTTTTAGAAAAAATAAAAACGTTTCATTTCATATAAATAATAATTAATTTTAATATTAATAATTTCGTATTTGTCCAGTATTAAACAACTTCCTGTATTTTCCCAATTCTTCAACATCGATTTACCCTACTTGTATTTTCTTTTAAAAATAAGAGCAAAAATTAAAATAAAATAAAATAAATAACATAAAATAAAAAAACAAAATGAAGGATTGAAAAATCTGAGATTCTTCAATGACTTCGCTATATTACGTATTTATGCTCACTAGACAAATGTTTCCGTGTCATGATAGGTCATTTTTCAGAAAAAATTGCTCCTTCAATTTATTCATCTGCAGAAATACAAAGATCGCCCGACTAACAACACTTTAAAGTCGAGGTCGAACTTTGAACGGGAGAGACGACTTTGCATTCAGATTAGAAGGCATAGTAAGTCGTATAATACACTTTGACTTATCGGGAAACTAGAAGAACATCATTCAGTCTTTTAGAAAGTATCCCACCTCATACACCCGTAATTTAAAGACAACGGCTATACCACGTTGAAAGCATCTGTTCTCGTTTGATCACTGATGTTAAGCAGCGTTGGGCACGGTTAGTACTTGGATGGGTAACCGCTGGGGAAAATACCGTGTGCTGTTGTCTTAATACTAAATACATTAAAAGAAAAGTTAATGTCAAAACCCAAAATACAAAAATCATATTATGGTCCACTCTGTTCAAATCATAAACTGTTTTAGCTTTTTTTAAATTATTTTTATATTATTTTTACTTAAATTATATTTCTTTATACTTATGAAGGGTGGAAATCCAAAAGTACATAAGACATTTTTTCGAAATTGAAAAAAATAATTTTTTTTAATTTACAATCTAAGGCCGTCATTTTTTGCCGTTAAAAGAGTGCGAAATTCGAAATAGTTTTTAATATTTAGGAATTATCTGAAAATTGCATTTTTCATATAATCGGCATATTGGAAATACAAAAATACATATGAGCCAATGCTCTTATGGAAAATCCGTCTTATGGAAATCCCGTGTTTCATGGCAAACTATCGAGGTTCTAGAGTATTGAACTTGACATATATTACACTCATAAAATATGGAAAATGGCTCTTAGGTATTTTTGGATTTCCACCCTTCATATACTGCAACACGACAACTTTTTACTTTTTTTAGACTACTATTCTTACAAAAATGACAGAAGCATACATGCAGATAAGTAGGCTGCATATATTATCGTTAAAAACAAGCATTGAAATCCCCGGTGATGGATCACAATCAACTTGCAACTCGATTACTCTATCATTATAGTATTTTTCAGTATACCAGTCTACCATTTTTTTTTTTTTTTTTTAAACTAAAACCAGACGGACGTAATATTTTCAATTATTTCCCTAAATTTCATTGCAATATTGTAATTACTCAATAAATAATATCAATTGAGCTTGACCAACAAAAATTTTGTTGGCTCAACAAAATAATTTTATTGTTTGTGTAACAAAACTTTTTTTGAGCCAACAAAATTTCGTTGTTGGGCCTTTCGTTAATATAACAACACTGGTTTGTGCGCCTAACAAAACAGTAATTGGTTTAACTAAATATTTTTATTGGCTCAACAAAACTTTGTTCAGGCCAACAAAAAAGACTCCACAAAAATATTTTGTGTTAACAACCAAAATTTTGCAGAGGCAACAAGAATTAAAATAATCAGTGCTGTTTTGGAAAACAAAGAGTCCAATAAATAATAATTTTGATCTTAAACTAAAGCAATTTTTAAATGTAAATTTATAGATAGAATTAAAAAAAAACTTCTATTTTCAATTCACGTGTACCTATTAAAATTAATTCGTTATAATAGATCTGATTTGTTGAAAAAAAAATTTACTTCCTAAACTTTATTAATCAAATATTTGTTTAGTAATCTCTATTCAAATAATTTCTATAATTAAGGGCATGTAATACTACTTTACCATGAAAGAGCAATTTAGTTTCCTTAACATTACGGTCGCAATAATAAATTTCTTTTACTAAAATTAGACCTTTATTTACCTTCATTTGTGCGAAATGGAGGTAAGTGACCTGGTTTTAGCAAAAAATATTTATTATTCCGAGCGTAAAGTTTGAGGAAAATAAATTTGCTCTTATGGTAATTACCACTTCTCCTTAATATAAATCAAATTAATCATGCAAACGAATTTTATTAATAAATCTAAATGAAAAGAATATGTGTGTTGCATGATGCTTTATAACTACGCAAAAAATTAGATTTATCTAAACCAATTACAGTTTTACACTGAAAAAACTGTTTTCTTAACTCAACTAAAGTTTAGATCAATAAACAAAAGTCTCTTCAGTCTAATAATAGAAATGTTTAAATAATTAATAAAATTAAAGAAAATCGCAGAACAAACTACTATTTCCTATCTTAAAAAAGTGGTGTCACGAAATGTATCGAAAATCTCGCATACATTGTTGTTGTAAACCTGATTGAATTTTGAATGACTTAAAGTTGTAGGAAAAAAAAGAAAATATTTCCTAGAAATCTCTTGAAAATCCTTAAAAATCCACAAGAGCCTTCAAAATCATAAATGCCTTGAACTCCATCTTAAAAATCATTGGAAATTTCATCAAATTCCATTAAATCCTTAAAATATTTTAAATATCTTAAAAAGTAGAAAAATCTCTTGAATACTCGTAAAATTTAACACAAACCTTCGAAATCCTTGTAAATTCTACAAAATATTTAAAAAAAAAAAACATAAAAACCTATGAAATCTCTCAATAAAATTCCTTATTAAATTTTAAATTTCTTTAAATCCCATAAAATATTTTTAAAATCAGAAAAATCTCTTGAAATTCTTCAAAATTAGTAGAAAAATCTCATAAAACCCTTAAAGGTGCGATTTCCTTTAGAAATCATTAAAATCTATTGAATTCTCTTAACATTTCTGGAATTTACATGATAAATTTTAAAATCCTTTGAGATTATCAGAAACTTTTCGAAATTTCGAAATTCTTCGACAAGATTTAAAATCCCGGTAATCTTTTTAAATCCCTTAAAATTTTCAAAATTATGAATCTTTTAAAATCCACGTTAAAATTCTTGAAAATCTCTAAAAATTCCTAGAAACGTCTTGAAATTCCTTAACATTTAGAATCCTTGTAAATCATTAGAAATCTCACCAAATTCCATAAAATCCTTCACAATTAAAACAAAATTTTTTTTAAATTCGAAAAATCTCTTGAAATATTTTTAAATTATTAGAAATTTCATAAAAATCCATCAAATCAATAAACATTCCACAATATCTTTTAAAAATTGACTAATTTCTTCAAACAGACCTTAAAAATGTACAGCCTTTGAAATCCTTTTAAATTCTACTAAATCTTTTAAAAATCGTACAAATCTTTTGAAATCTCTCCATAAAATTCCCTGATAAACTTTAAAAAATTCTTGAAATTTGACGGTAACATTTAATATCCTTTTATATCTTTAAAATTTCGTTAAAGTTATTAGAAATCTGATCAAATTCCATGAAATCCTTTAAACTTCTCACGAGCTCTTTTAAAGATCAAAAAAATCTCTTGAAATCACTGAAAATTATTAGAAATCCCATAAAATTCCATAAAATTCCTTAAAACTCCAAACAAACCTTTTGAAAGTCCTTAAATTTTCACAAAAACCTGAGAAATTGCTAGAATTCTCTGAAATCTTAAAAAATTTTTAAAAACCTCTTAAAATTTCTCCAAATTTCAAAACATTTAGAATCCCTTTTTGAAATGGCTAAGAATTCTTAAAAGTCTCTTAAAATTGCAAAAATTCCTTTAAAATTTCGCGAAATATCCTAAAATCCTAAAACTCTTTTGAATTTCGTAAATAAGAATCATTTAAAAATCGTCAGATTCGTTTAAATATTCTTTTATTATAAATAATTAATTAAAAACAAACATATATATTCTGCCACCCTTCTGATAACATTTAAACTTTCTTCTGCTAGTTTCTCAAATTTTTTCCGCAATAAATTTTTTTTTTGTTTTTTCCGCAGAAAATGGTTAACGCATGAATCAGCAAAATAAAGGCAATTCATCATCAAGCGATAAAATTTCTGTCTGCGAAATATGAGCGGTCGAAATAATTTAATGAGAAGCGATTCAATTAATTTCTCTCGAAAGTATCTCTGGCACGACTATAGTCAACGAAATATACTTGTGTAAATAAATTTGTGCTGGACAAGTAGCTATATGCGATGCTAAAACGGCCACGAGAAGGCCACGTCGCGTATGTCATGCGAATCGAGCTTGCACATGTGGAGACGCAATTATGTATGCGTATAACGCACCGAGGTTTTCAAAAACCAAGACAGTATACTTTGGCGCGATCGTTTTTATCTTTTTTTTCTTTTTTCAATTCGCTCAAAAACTTCCATTACTATCTATGAATAACACATATCACTTTTGGAAAAAACAGGATTTCAAATATGCAAAATGTATCCATCTACAGAGATGAAGAAAAAGAGATGCACAATTTTTTTGAATAGCTGAACTTTGACTACAAGCATAGTGTAAATTATGAGATAAGTATCTATTCCCAAGTATCTAATTAAAAAACGAGAAAAATATATATCCAAGAGCATGAAAAAAAAACTGATTAAAATATTATTGGTGACAATACTGACAATTTATGAACGTTGTATATGAGGGAAAATCCCACGTCTATGATTTGTAGAGAATGTACTTTTGCTGTAGTATTTAGATCACTTTTTGTTATATGAATATTCAATGTGTGAGAAATAAATTAAAGAGACAATTCTGAATATTAGATTGAGTTATCCTTATTGTGAAGAAGATAATATCAATAAAGGAGAATTCTGAGATGATCTTTTCTGTCTTATATAAATTACGGTTTAAACTTTCACAAGTCCTGAATTTTTAATTAAATTTCCTTCAGATTGTGATGCCTCTGAAGGCAGTTACGCTCAAGAATTTTCTGATGTGTTTTTAATTGAGAATAAGGCTAAATATTTGAATGTAAGAACTAAGAGTCATTCTACGTTATACACTTAACATTCTACATTAGGTACATATTACGCTAAAAGTTGCGCATTCCTAGTTATGAGTCAACACCATTATGTTGAAATTGAATCGGAAATCCCCATAATTTTAAGTGTTCAGTGTACATTTCAGAAAAGTAAAAAATTAGAGTGTAATATGAGAACTGCATCAGCTTCTCCAGCATGTCTACCCAACCTTGTCTGCCCAATTACAATGAAACATTCACCACACTGTATATTGCATCAGGGGCAGGATAAACAAGAGACGGGTTGCCGCTGATAAATCCTGAGCGAAATAAACTCGTAACTAACTGGCTGCATGCATATCGCATATGAAACGTGTATGTACGTTTTCACTAACTCATAGCCTCTTATATCAATTCTAGATTACAACACTTCAGTATAGCGAAACTGACACCTATGAATTTCATGGAAAAACAACTTAGAGAAAATACAAATGTAGTCATTATATGACATTTTATCGTTCAAATAGGTGAAAAAGTGATTTTTTTTTAATAAGTGGTAAACAATTGAAATAAACTTAAACTAACAAAACGGAGATAATGGGATATAATGGTGGGCCTCTAAAGATTAGCAATATTTGCTTGAAATATACTTAATTGAGAAATATTTAGAAATAAAACTATATATAAAACTATAACTATTAATATTAATAAATAAAGCAAGATTGCTCTCAACACATGACTGAATAGTTTTGAACGTTCAAATTAACGAATATTGATTGTATTTTAAACTATAAACAGTGTGAAAACATTAATTCATTTGCATTAACTTTAATTTTTTATACAAGAATATGGAAGACATTAGTAGTGTCTTCCATATTCTTCTATGAATTAATGATAATTGAATTAATGTTTTAACACTCTCTCTCTCTCTGTTATGAATGAATTATGCAGGATTGAGTAAATACAACCACTCTTCGTGTTGGTTTGAACCCTTGGTTCCCAACATGATGAAGAGAGGAGGGCGAAAGTCTCACTCAAATGTAATTAATTTTTAACACTGTTTATAGTGTAAAATACAATCAATACCAAAAATTCGTTCATTGAACGTTCAGAACTTAAACCTCATCTCAAAAAACTCTCTACGCTATTTATTATAAGTTAATGATTGAAAAGTTCTGAACGTTCAAATAAAAAAATTTTGTATTGGTTGTATTTTATACTAGAAACGGTTTGAAAACATTGATTCTTGAAAATAATTGAATATTGAAATAATGCTGAATGAAAGAAACTTGTAACTAATCTCTTTTCTTATTGTTCTTTATTTGGAACAATATTTTTGGATAAAATAGAATTGGAAAAAAATATTTCGTTCATTTGAACCACTGTACCCATTACCCTATTATAAATTTGGTTATAAAAGTAAAAAAAATACTTTGAGCTTGTATTCAAGACAGTAAAATTGAAATTAAGAATTTAGAAAAAAATCCAAAGAATTAAACAAGAATTTCGAAGAATTAAAAGGAAGTAAAAATAATTCAATATCAAGATGTATTTGAAGAATTGCAAACGGCTTTAAAAGATTACTTGTAAGTTTTAAGAGGTTTTAAGTGATGTTAAGGAAGTAGAATGAATTTTGGAAGATTTAGAAGGATTTTAAAAGTTTTAAAATTATTTTAAATAAGAAGGGATTGCAAAGCACTTCAGAAAATTGCGAGAAATAAATATATTTTCATCATTAAAAAAAACTCTGGAAATCTTTTAAAATTCGAATAAAATATCACTTAAAACTTGTCAAAATTTCTTAAAATTCCTGCAAACATTTTAAAATCCTTTAAAATTACACCAAGAACTTTAAAAAATAACTTGAAATCTTTAGAAATCCTTATAATCTCACAAATCAAAATATTCTTTAAAAACCTTGAGAGTCCTTGGAAATCTAAACTATTAAATAAACTATAAAAGCTGTATATATTTAATATGAAAAAAAACACAGCATAAATATCAAACTGATATAATTACTAATGAAAATTTTTAATTTCACAATGAAAAAAGAAATTGCAAGACAAAGTTCTGCAACATGTGATCTTAGTAATTATTACTTATTAGGGAGGCCACAAGATTCAATTTTTTAAATTTCCCTGACAGAAAAGTATTAAAAATGCGTATAAATATTCAATAATAATACCATTGAAATTTTTCAAAAATTTCGTACATCACTTTAAATTTTTTGAAATTTAAAATCACTTCACAACATTTAACAGTCGTAAAAATTTCTCGAATTTACAACAACTTTTGAAAAGATCTTTTAAAATTGATTGTAATTTCTTGAAATTCCTAGAAACTTATTGAAATCCCGTAAAATTCGCTGAAATCTTTTGAAATTCTTAGAAAAATATTTTTATATTCCTTAAAATTTCAATATAATATTTTTAAAAAATTCTATAAAATATAAATTCTTTAAAATTTATTAAAATCATGAAATCCTTTACAATTTTACAAAATCTTTAACAAATCAGAAAAATCTCGTGAAATGCTTTAGAATTCAATAAGGAAATTTAAAATTCCATTAAATACTTTAAAACCTCTAAATAAAAATTCTTGGAAACAAGAACCTCATAAAACCCTTTAAAAATCAAAACTAAGGTTTGAAAATTTGTTTAATTCCAGAAGAAACTTTAAGATTTCTTAAAATGCGTCAAAATCTCTTAAAATTATTAGAAACTTATTGAAATCCTTTAAAATTCGCTGAAATCTTTTGAAATTTCTAGGAACATCTTTAAATTCCTTAAAATTTCACTATAATATTTAAAATCCTATAAAATATCATAAGTTCTTTAAAATTTATTAAAATCCCATGAAATCCTTTATAATTTCACAAAATCTTTTACGAACCATAAAAATCTCGTGAAATCCTTTAGAAATGAATAATGAACTTTGAAATTCCCTAAAGTACTTTAAATTAAAACCTCTAAATAAAAATTAATAGAAACAAGAACCTCACAAAATCTTTTAAAAATCAAAAGTAATATTTGAAATTTTTTTTAATTCCACGAGGTATATTCAAATTTCTTAAAATCGTTTTAAAAATGTCTAAATTTCTTTAAATTTTTACAAGCTTCTTAAAATTCCATAAAGTTCTACAAAATCTTTTATAAATCATAAAAATCTTGTGAGAATCTTTAAAATTTCTTAAAATACAAGTCCTTTAAAATCCTTTAAAACTCCTTAAAATTCATTGAATTACCTAAACTTTCTTAAAAAAACTCTCAAAGATTCACAAAATCCATTAAAATTCCACTAAATCTTTTAAATATTATCCATATCTATTGTAATCCTTTTAATTCCTACAAACCTTTCAAAATCTTATAAAAATATTGTAAACCCAAAGAATCTCAAAAAAAATACTTGGAAATTATTTATAATTCTTCAAAATCCTTGGAAGGTTTCTAAAATCTGTTAAATAAAAATAAGCTATAAAATCTACAGTACGACAAAAATAACATAGTTAACAAAGATATCAATTTCTATTTTCCCTGCCTTCTTTTCTCACTTCCCTATAATTTCTCTGACTTCCCCGACACATGGCCACCCTGTGATTAATCACCTGTAATAAGTATAAACTATAAATATTTCAAATCATAATATAAGGAATGAGTAAAAGAACTGCCAAAGAAGTAGAAGAACACTAATGACCTATAATCCTATAAAATGAACAAGAAGAAGAACAAGCCTTCTGGGTGCTGTGAAAATTTCTGGGAGTTCCCGGTGGGGTCGGGGGTGTATTTGGGTGGGGGTGACAAAGAAGGGGAAACAGGTGAGTTAAGGTGAGATTGAGGGTGGGGGACTACTCGACCACAAGTCCAATCGCGAATCAACTGGTCGTTCGTTGTTCAGTCTTGAGGCAGGACTCAGTCAAAGAAGGTCCGATTGCCTTCTCTTTTCGCGTCCATCGGTATCGTCTGCTTGCGCTTCGAAAAGATCGATCATGTGTGTTGTGTGACTTGTGAGATATCGATGGTGCGTTTTAACTTTTGGAACCATTCGATGACGCCCACTGGTCGGGATTATACTTAGCGAGAGTTGGCCACTTCATCCAACTAGTTTCTAGTTGGTACCTTTGCGAGAAAAGAGAAAGATCAACAAACACCTGACGGCTCCAGAGACTCGAGCTGACAGACTATCCAATAGTCCGTCCTGTTCTCCATCAGGTACACTATCTACAAACTAACTGTGATGGTAATCATCAAGTTCACGTTTATTGACAATTTTTTCATGAGATTAAAATTGACGGAAATCATCAAAATCATCAATTCTATCATGGTAGTTGATCCTAAGGATGAGTAGGGACTAGGGATTAGCATTGCTCTTTAAACTTGATGATAACAATACAATGATGATGAGTTTATCTAAGTCAGGTAATTTGTTGGGAAGACAAGGGATGGTGGTTGACAACTCGAAACGAAGTTAGAATCGTTACTAAATAATTAGGATACAAGTAGCGAGAACTTTCTCCGAGAGAAGAATTATGTTGAGATATAATCTCTTGTATTGAAAGTTGATAAAAGGAGGATGATAAAACCAAGAAATCTTGATTCTATGAGTAGTGGACAACATAAAAGACAATATCCAATTAATCAGAATTGAACCAAAAACACTCGGCCTCAATACCTTAGAAAATAATAGAAAGATGTCCTACTAATGCCGAAAAAAAGCTACAAAGAATTCGTAATCCTGCGCGGAGTTAGACCATTAGCCTAAATTTCTTCTCGTCAAGTATTTGGACCAGAGAGGCTTGAAGAATGCAGAAAACCTGACGCAAGAAATTCTTACTCTTGATTTCACTTTTGATCTTTTATTTTCATTTTGTATTTGGATGAAACCGCATATCTTTCGACTCATCTAAGTGACTTTTGTTTGTTCTTGAGTTGTATATATTCAAAGGCAAATCTATCAATAGTTTACAGTCAACAATTAAGATAAACAATCTGTTGTTTAAAAGAGAATCGAAAGCACTTGAAACAATAATTTTACCCCAGAAACTCGTTACTTTCAGTCTCAAGTGAGTCATCGTTTCATTATTTTCTGACAGAGAACTTTCACGTTATGAATATTTGACGAGAATAATTTACGTAGTAATGTAGCTTTATTTGGAAAATTCTTTCACTGCGAATTATTTTATATATTATCTTAAAGTCAAAGATAAATTTTCTACAAGGAACTGACCCACTTTTGCAAATTTTCAAGTCAGATTAAATAAATCTACCTCTTTTGGTAGTACAACATTAATATGGATACTCTTTTTATTGGCAATTATATTAATTTTGTTCGAAGGTCGATTTGTGCATAACACGTTTATGAATATTGTGCGAAACGTTGTTCTTACTCCACATACTCAGTAGACAAAAAGAGCTCATATCAAGAAAATTTACTCCAGTCACAATTAGAAAAAAATCGCTCTAAAGTAGGAAAAATACAAGCAGATAATTGCAACGATGATTTGAGGGAAATGATCAATTTGTTTACCCAGGTTCATATAGATTTACTACTAAATTAAAATTATTACTAATCAAAGGATAATAATTTTTAAACATTTTAAAACATTAATTTTAATCCTTGATTGAATCCTTGATTTGCGTATGCAAAGTATTGATTAACTGAAGTTAAACAAGGATTAAAATTTAATTACCGTTGGTGGAATCGGCCCTAAGAAGAAGTAATTTAATTACAGAATTGAAAATATTAAAACCTTCCCGGAGAGGACAGTTTGGTTGTAAGAATCCCTATTGAAAAATCCTATATAGGATTTTGACATATCCTATGTATGATCCTATGTAGGTTCTTACCTAGAATTAAATTTTTTTATGATATTGACAAGATATATTCACGTTATTCATCTTCAGCCAATTAAAAAATATATTTAATTATTTTTCTAACTTATAGAAAATTTAATTTAATATTTTTTCTAACTTCTTATATAAGAAGTTTGCAGTTTTTTATATCTTTAATTACGATATCTAAAGTTTGATATAATATCCAATTATAATATCCAATTGATATTAGTACCAAATGCACAGTACCATTAGCTTTGACGAAGCAAGCTAAACATAATTGATAAGAAACCTACTCTTTTAGATTCAGTGTCAAAAATATATTAATTTTGATAAAAAAATTATAGTACATCCAATGCACTTTTGTCACCACAGAAAAATCAGTTCTCTCCGTGTTAATTTCTTATCTTCTGAGAATTTAAAACCCTTGAAAAACTTTCTCACTCAATGCGTACAATATCATCATAAAACATGACTTGACAATCCCAGTCCAACATTATTTACGCCAGAGAACGCGCATATAATTTGCATTTAAAATAAAAAGATGTAATAAACAAACTTTCAGTAAAAAATCTGAAGTCACCTTAAGACATTATTAAGTCGATTTTTTTTATTAAAATCCCGCGTTTGGCACAAAAAGAAAAATTTAATTAGTTATAAATCTCCTTTGAAAAAGTGGTATCATGTCTTTTGTTTTATTTAAAGAAGTGAAAAACGCTCCTTCGGTGCAATCAGTTTTTAGTAAGAACAAGTCTTGACAATTATGTAAATTATTCCACTTCGTCAAAAGAGAAATAAATAAAACAGTAGAAAGGGAAATTTTCGATTTTGTAATCTCTAAGAGGTCTCAAAGTCGTCTTACGTCAGAGGGTAATAAATTTACATCCACCTCTTTTGTTCAGTGTTTCGTGCTGTGATTATGGAAACAAGACACATCCTTCTCATCTATAAAGACTAAAAGTGTATCGTTCAAAGTTTAATCTTTCCTAATTCAATTATTTAAATGGAGATTTCGACAATGTAGAAAAAAAGCTTAGTTCAAGGAAAATGTCTACCAAATTTTCTATTTAGATATTGTAACGCTAGTCTTAAGAAAGAATTCTTCAATCCTAAAACTGCGAATCAAAGGCGATAATGATAACACTTTGCTGGAGTGAATCCTGTTACATGACCTACCTCGAAGCACATGGCATCGATTCGGTCGGTGAGGTTCCAAAATCTACGGTTGGATGGTCTAGTCATTCTTCGACTCGAGTTTTTAAACTAATACTCAAAAAGGAACAAGTCAATCGCCGACTTACTTTCACTCAAGACGTCGAGTCCCATGATAAGAACTTTGGACTAGAATTGAAAGTTAATAGCTAAAATGCTTAATATCCCTAAACCTGATGCAATTTTTCGAAATGATCATTTCAAATTCCATTCAAAAAATAAGAAAGATTATTCTGCTCTAGAACTTGGAAGTATGATTCAAATTCGAACAGAATAAACTCTTTCCTGGAATAGCTCGAGTTGTAGAAAAATTAAAAAATGGCTAGCCATAAAAGCAACGATGCTGAGTGCAGGTGAACTTTGAAACGTAGTGAATCATTTGTATTCACGAGAGCCCTGGTTGCCGTCATAAGTTGAAATGTTTTTCTGTGTTTAAACTTTAGAGGGAATTTTTCAACTTTTATCTTCATTTTAATAAACTAGCTTCACCTCGCACTGACAGATATACTTTTCTAGAAACTATTTTATGAAGAAATCACTTCGGGATAGTTAGTTGCATGACGCAAAAGACCTAGAGAAACATACTTTCTAGGTAGAGTAGAAGAAAATGCAAGTTGAAGATTCGTGCTGCAAAAGTATCGACCAATCTTAATTCTTATCTTAATCTTATCTGCAATCTAGAATCTAGATGTTGATTCTTTCCGGTTACTGACCAGCGCGTTCAACAACCGACCTTCTCAATTACAGTCAATCACCTAGCACATTAAATTGCTTCACTATTTTTTTTTTTTTTATGATTATAGGGACTAGTTTTAAATTCAACTTTAAATATGTCACTCCTGAATACTGGATTCAAAATTTCGAAAGTTTCCTACTGAGATTGTTCAATTTATATCCGAAAGGATTAAATTCAGAGATGAAGAAATCGGTCGTTATTCTGTACTCGACTTTCAAGGAAAGAGGTACGAACGCAACGTGGAATCTACGATATAGTAAATAACCGCAATGGCAATCCGATTAAACGTGTCTCAAGAATATTCATTTCAGCTTTTAGAGAAAATAGAACAATAAATTTAAGTCAAGATCCTAGAGCCAACAGTTTGCAGATACAGATTTTGTAATAGATTCTCATCAATAGAATGGTTCAACGACTTTAAAGAATTAATTTAATTTAATTTAGCAAATTAAATTAAATTAGTAGTAAAGAATGATTTACCACAAATTAATTGTATTAATGATCAATAACGGAACCAATTCAGGAAGGCTAATATTGTTTTGATTTGTAAGAAAGGATATTAGAAAGTAGAGAATAAATTAAATTAAAATCAACACTGCAGAGTTATAGACACTGATTTAAAAAAAGGTATAAATTGATTTTTTTAGCACCTTTGCAATTTTCATGCCAAATACTCTAAATAAATATTCTAAATAAAATCTTACTGGGAAAAAGAAAGTGGATAGACTTATTGGTTTTATGCGAATCATGAAAACAAGATAATATCTAAGTTCGCGCAAGCAGGAAGAAAAGCTATTATTTAATCGCTTCGCTGATTATCCAATAAGTGCCTTTCTCACAATCAATGACATTGTAACACGAACTTTTCATATTATTCTATACAATTTCAAATTCCCAGGTTTAGAGAAATTACGTCTCATCAGAATTTTAGACTTCGTAAGTTTACTTCGAAAGTTTACTATAATTAGGAGATATTGCTTCTAACTTATATAATTGAATTTTTAATTTTAATTCGATATAAATTACACGGCAGACCTATAAGGAAAAATTTCCGTAGTAACCGAATTTCCGTTGTTTTATAACCGATTATGCAAACAATAGTTATAAAACTATTTTAACCCACTGACTCTGATATAGATAGACAATCGTTACACTCACTTCTGGAAGTAGTAAATAGTTGTAATCACCCGAAAGTCGTAAACAACATACAAGAAAAGAAACTTGAAAATCTCAATCTTCTTCAAAAGCGAAAGAGGCTTAGACGTGTAATAAATGTCTATCGACATACAAACAAATAATATATGTCTTTCACTTTTGAAGAAGTTGTGAGTAATGGTTTCTCGCAACTCGAAATAGTTTCACACTTTTCGGGTTGGTCAACAAGTTCCAGTAAGTGGGTCAATCGATCGAGAATACTTCATAATTATGTCTCAGTCATTCTTTCTTTTCAAGTATTACTTTCATTCAACGATTACTAATGAAGAGTTAACGACTTGAAATTGATCTTAAGTCAGTCATGATTTTCAGAACATATTCAAATAACTCTCTTATTATGAAAATGACAAAAAGTGATGATTCAAGATTTGTCTTTAATCTTCGATTACGACTTGCCTTTAATCATTGATTACAACTTGTCTTTAATCATTGATTAAGATTTGTCTTTCATCATTTATCACAACTCAACATTCTCAAAACGTGCTAAACTCAAACCCAGAAATTAAATATAAATTCATAAAGTATCCCAAAATCATTAAGTCCAATTTTATTTTCTGTTGATCATTACGATTTTGCTTTCTATTTTTATTACGACTTGCTCTCTCTTGCTTATTACATTCTTTTTCTACAAACAAATCAAAACCAGAAGTAAAATATTACAAAAGAATGCCAAACTAATTTTGGAAATTAAAAATTGCTAACTTCAAAACTGGATATTTAATGAAAAGAATTATAAAGTATTCGTGAGATTTAAGTGCGTGAAATGGGGAACAACTTTTTACTCACGGAACTAAACATATCCGGAAAAGGACCGACAATTAGAGGAAAAACGTTTCTTCTCCTACACCGCATAAGATTAAATTTAATGTGATTTCACTTTAAAGGATGCATTGTGAAAGCTTTCCACGTCTTTATAGAACCTTCCATGACTATACTTTGCGAGTTTTCTCAAAATAAGACAAAATCCTACCAAAGAATTGGAATTTTGATTGAAAATCAAAATATCTAGTCTTATCTGAAATCATATCTTTGAAATTTCTTTTTTTAAGTTTAACTGGAAGACCTTGAATTTTACGACTTATTGGTACACACATTCAAATAAAGGATGTTCTATTGACACTAGTTTCATAGCGTTGGCCTATTAAAATAAGTAACTTATCTTCAAAAGATAATTCGAAAGGAGTTTCAAATATTCAACAAAGTGATAGTCAAATCTTAATCCAAATATTGTACTTTAATTAATATTTGAGGAGGATTCTATCAAAACTCAACATGTCTACTTTTGGTGAAAATCGATTTTTTTCAAATTTCTAGTACCTCTGGCACATCTTCGCATGTCCCAAACTTTTGGCGGGGCAAAAGTTATTTTATCCATTTTTTTTATTTATTTATTTTACTTTTTTTTTAAGGGCGTTAGACCCAAGTGTTAAGCTCAAAATTCCATTCTCCATTTTACTCAACGAAAATTATAGATAAATATTTTTTCGCTCTGTACGCATAATTCTAATTAGAAATTGATTAATTCTACAGAGGGAAAAAATTCCAAATTTAATATTTGTTGAGTAAAATGAAGAAATCGAATTTTTAGATTAGAACTTGGATCCAACACCCTTAAATTAAACACCTTCACCTCTATTCAGAATGTCGATAATCATAGTCACAATATAAGAATGTTTCGCACGTGCATTACCGCATAAAGCCTATAACCGCGAGTACATTTGCACTCTCGATTTCACCTAAGAACCAGCTACGTTCTCAAGTTCTGCTTGCTGAAGAGAACGCGTATATTGCGTGCGAAAGTTAATTGTCCTACCTAACAACGCGACTAAAGATCTTTCAATGATCTCAAATAGACATAAGTTATTTTCCCCTTTTTTTTCTTTTTAAAAATTTTCCTCTTTTTTTTTTAATATTCAAAATGCCACATTAAAAAATTAAATTGTTAAGGGTATAACTTTACCATAAAAGCAGTTTAGTTTCCCCAACTTTAGGCTCGTAATAATAAATATTTTTTGCTAAAACTAGGTCATTTACCTTTACTCCATTTCGTCTGAACGAAAGGGAGGTAAAAAAAATCTGGTTTTAGTAAAAAAATATTTATTATTACGATCCCAAAGTAGGGGAAATTAAATTACTTTTATGGTAAAGTATCACAAGCCCTTAACTCAACTAAAAGATTCGAAACGTATCATAGACACCTGATATGTAAGACGATAAATCAACAAACAAGTCCAGATAAAATCATAAGTGAAAAGGATAGCGACAATATTAATGAACTTCCATTTGTTTAGTCAATATTTTCTTTCTTGCGCAATAAACAAAACCTAGGAGACAAGACTATTCAGACCAGAGACCAAAATCAAAATATCAAAAAATTCCAAATTTAGACCAAAGAAGCTGATATCTAGAAAAATTGTAATGACATTCTGAGGTGTTGACTGATTCTCATAAGTGGAATAAGATGCACTTATTGTGACTAAAGTATTCAGGATGCAAGATGCAAAACTTGACTACTCAATGATTTATGGTTGAGTGCACCAATCTTAATATCAAAATACCTCTTAAAGCTGCAATCAGTCTATTATTATACTGACTCATTCCCTCGACTTTAAGTGAGCCTTGCACTTTAAGGAAAATTGCAAATTCGACCATTAGTGGTTATAATAGTCTTAAAGATGAAACAATGTTTTATGATTCTGAACGATGTATTAGAGTGAGGAGAAAGCAACAATAGAAAATAAATGTCGGAAGTTTGACCGGAATAGAAAAACCAAAGTTTATATCTATAAAAATCTACAACTTTTTCTCCAGATTTTTGTAGAATAAATCCCACTAAGAACCAATCTAATCACATTTCAGCCTAGAAAATTAAGTCGTAAAACATTTTAGCAAAAAGAATTAACAGATGTATCTAATATATACATTAATGCTCCTTATTACAAATTAGTGACGTTTGCAGGTTGATAAATAAATAATTCCAATCGCATCTTTATATCGTACGCTGCAAGTTTAGCAAATAAGTAAAACATTTCCTTGATTTAAATGAGGCCTCATGATTCACGTACTTCCATACCTTGATCTCTACTTAATTACTTTGTTAACAATCGTTAGTATTCGTTCCCTTGATGCCAAACAACTCGGTCAGATATAAAAATGCCAATAAAACTCTATTTTCAAAAAATGAATCATAAAAAAACAATGATTCTTTTGTGGAAGAGGATTCTCTGGTCTGATTTTTTTATCATTTAATGCTTGATTCTTCAAGTACTAAAAGTTCAGAAAGTTGAAGATGAGATCTTTCAACACTTCATGAAAGAACCAGCCAAAGTGATGACAAGAGTAAATATTGAAGGATGGTGTTGATTGAAATTTATTTGAAAGATGGTTCTTGAAAAGGCAGAGAAAGTGGATGGAAAGGTGAAATGGAAGAAAAGGAAAAGTGCGAAGAAGGAAAGACCTTGGCGGAAGGTGAGCTGCTGTTGGTAAGAAATTCGAATCGACCATGGCCCAGAAAAGCAGACTCGCAAGCTGATCTTTCCTCACGCGTCCTCGTGTTATGTCGAGGAGGAATGTCGTACATCTTACGCAACCTCTGACCAGTGGACGCCATGTTTGACTTCGATTTTCGAATACTAAACATCATTACGTACATTTACAATCCGCCATCGATATTGGCAAATATGACGCGACCCTTCGACTTTAAGTGATTCATGGAAGCACACCCAATTCATGAGCAGAGAAGACGGTCAAGCTATATCTAGTTTAAATAAAAAGGACCTTGAAGTTCTCAAGATTGAATTCACATTTATAAATGCCCAAAAATAAATGATAAATAGTTGAAATTGCTCTCTATTTGGCTTTTATCAATCGAGGTTTAAATAACTCTTCATCTCATACAATTTGAAATTATACTTTAATAACAGAAATTCTAGTCATCTCCCATAGCTATTTGTAATCATTGTAGTTATTATAATTTAAAAAAAGTTTTCCTGTAGAGTGATAAAACATTTCTAGTCTTGAAACAAACAGTAGTGCTAGTAAACGAATAGTCATAATTTTTTTTGTTCTTTTCCCTAAGATCTCAAGCATTTTAGACAGTCACTTGGAAGTGTTTGTCATTTGCTATGAGACCGTTTTTCCAACTTTTTAGCTCTTTCTGAGATTCGTCATTCTCATTGGAAAAGTAATGAATCAATTTAAATACAGTGTACATACGTGCACGCTGCACTTATGTGTCACTTTGTACTTTCATGCAACATGCATGCAGATTCAAATTAACCTTTATATGAGGATGACGACAGCAGTAAAATTTATCAGGACCACAAACGTCATCACATAAAAAATGTCTTTCACAAAATCGAAAGGTAATTGTACTCTGACTGAAAACTGGAAATACTTTTGCATTTAATATAGAGTTTAGGAACTTTTATTCTCATTCGTTTTACAAAAACAAACTTTGCCAAACAAAGAGCAATATTTGTTAATAATCTAACAACACATGCATTTTTTAAGTTATAAAAAAGAGAAGTTATAAAAAAAATCTTCCAGAATCGCATTCTATGATGAACGATTATTCTTTTCCCGCATAACTTTTTCCACCATTTCTTCGAGTTCAGATTCAGTTACGAGAAACGATTTTTCATTCTGAAAAATATAATGAATTATAATTAGATTTTACCGCGAATTTATTGTAAACTGTGTTAAGTTCTTCCAACTGAAGCTTTGACTTAAATTGTGAAGAGAATAGAGGGAAAAGTACCTGGCAATTTAAAGTCCACGTTGTTCCTCGGAGTATTCTTCCCGATATCTTCCAAGAGAATAATCTAAAATTGTATTCAAAATATATAATAATTATAAATAAAATAAATAAATCTCTAAAAAATAGAAACAAGTAAATTAATAATCAATAGTATAATAAAAAAAAGAAAAATATTACTGTTGTAACGCCTTCTGTGATACCAGGGTCTCCATCTTCTTCGATAGTACGGATTCTGTACAGCAAAAAAAAGTTTGTTACCAATTGAACTCATCAAAAGAATTGGGTAAGGGCATTGAGAAGAAAAATGCTTCCTCCATTTCGAGATTTTTCATTGAAGAATATTTCTTTAAAATATACAATCGCAATAAAACTTATTTTAGAAGGATGTAAAACAAAGATTTTCTTATTGAAGAGGCACATAATAATAACAATTCGACGGACATTAAACTGCAAAACAATCTTTCTTAAGACTACGAGAAAGAACTGGATTGCCCTTGGAAGTCGGATGATTGTTGGTCTGGTATACCGAAACCATGTACTCAACTCTTCGTCAAGGTCGAGTGGATCTTCTCAGTAACAAGAAGCATGATCTACCTTTCTTCAGTTGAAAAGTTAGAATATTATACTTGTCGAGAAAACTTGATTTATTTTAATCTGTATTTTAGTATAAATTAAAATACCAGCTTTCAAGTCTAATATTTCACGTTTAGCTTCGATTCATTTCAACCCAAAGAATCTTGCCTTCTTCAATGTCAATTTTTTTCCATTTCTAGAATGAGCAAGTATTTTGAGACCAAAAATAAAAGAAAATAATATTTTTTATTCAAAAATGTTATTTTTATTTAGAAATTAACTTATAGACAGTTTTCTACTATATATGAAGATTTTTAGAAAAAAAGCTGCAGGGGAATAAAGCCAGTTCATTTTGATTTTAAAACTATCTAGAAAAATTATAAAGTGTCTCGAGATCATCTGCACTTATCTAGTTATAATATTATAAATAAATCTATTAAAGATTCATATTTTACATAGCATCAATCATATTTAAAGACTGTAAGTTATTTTCTAAATAAAAAGAAAATTGTCAAATAAAAAACTATTTTTTTATTATAAATATAAATTGTGCACTTTTTTATTTAATATAGTGTTTCTGCATTCTATAAATACAAAAAAATTGAAACTGAAGTGGGCAAGATAGTTTTTGTTAAAATGAATCAAGGCTAGGCGTAATTTCTCATCCATTACTAAAGGTTTTATTTCATCAATTTTTGAGAACAAAATTCTGGTCACAACGATTATAAGATGATCTTATGGATGATCAATTGATTACTGATCAGTCTTCTCTCCGGGAGTTCTCTTTTGCATAGTGACAGTTCTCGTATGAGTTTTCTCTATAGTCTATACTAGCAATTTTCACTCAAAGGGGCATTCAACTATACCACCACTCCTTAATTTCAATTTCCGCAATTGTGAAAAAGCACGTGACCAGTGGTCCATGGACGGATGTCTCTAACATTCTAGGTTCATGCAACATATCTTGACTTTACTCTTCACCTCTCTGTCTTGGCAATCAGGCCTATATGTGACCGTACAAGTTGCCCAATGAAAACGTTGAGCGTCAGCGAAAAGAAAGCCGTAAGCTTACGTAATGCTGCTGTCCTGCTAACTCTTTCCGAACAGTGCAATTGAGTATAGAATTATGACTTGACGCATGAACATTTGAAATATTGGACCCTCTGTATCCTGAAGTTTTCATTTAGTTCCAATGCATTTTCCTTCAGTAGCTTAGTAACAGTCACATTATCTTGATATTTTTCACCGAGTCCATCTTCATCCAGGATGATAATTCCGAAGAGTTCTTTTTTTGGGTGATTATTCCATTTTCAGAAGTCTCGAGATATTTTCCTTTAAGGATATAATAGCTTGTAACTCATTTAAAGATTGAAGAATTGAAAGACATCAGGCTCTTCCATCCAGGGCAAATGGTGATTGATATTTTCTTGTTTCTGATTTATGGACAATAAATCCTGACGAATCTGTAAAATCACAATCTATAATCGCGCAGGATTAGATCACAGAAACCGCATCTGATTGACGGATAAATACGTCAGCCAGGAAAACGTCACGTGATTCATGAGTTCGAACTCACACCACTTTCTCGTTCACGTAATTATATGGCTCTCGAAGGAGAACGTGGATACGTTAAAAGTATAAAAGTTTTACTTGTTCGTCGACCAAATAGCGGAAAAAAGTATTATTATTTCTATTTTTAAGTTAATTTAATTATCTCCTTTTTATAATGGTCAGATGATTCACTTAATTATTACAATTTTATTAAAGGTGGATCATTAATTTGACTATAATAAGACATAGAGATAAGACTTGTAAGCAGAATTGAAACTTTAATGATGCATTTCTTAAGCTTTTAATTGTTTTAAAATTGTTTAAGATTTTAAACGACTTAAAATGTATTTAAAAGGTTCATAAAGTATAAAAACCATTTTCTACATAATTATCAAACACCAGTAAATATTCTGTACTATTTCAAATAATTTTAAAAACAGAAAACTAAATATTTTATCGGCTCTTAGAGCAAAGATGAAATTAGTTAAAGAAAGGAGTTTTTTTTAGATAGACCTATGATTTTAAATGCAACTATTTTTTATATTTTGCAGTGACGGAATCGCGGGAGACGGAGGGACTCTGGAGAATTCAAATTCACAAAAAAAAATGCAAACCACAGAAAACGTAGAAGGTGGCATTATGCCACCAAGCACTCTTATGGCAACACCAGGAATAAATAATCCAACCTGGAGTAGGCAGCAAGCCGTAAGCGTGAGGCATGCGTTCAAAACTTATGGAAGTAAGAAGAATCCAAATCATGTAATACAGAATCTCAGCATGACAGTTGCCAAAGGCTCGATGTAAGTACTAAGTTCATTTAATAATTGCGTATATAATATATAATAATTTAAAAAGAAATAATCAGAAAACATTTAAATGCAAGGAAAAATTTCAACTAATCATGCCAACAACTATCCCTTCCAAAAAAAATCTGGTACCTCAAACTCTGATATAAAAAGTATAATTATAATTTAAAAAATAACCAAGCTTCTGAGTGAAGAATAAATTCCAAAAGACGTCCATTATAAAATCTTGAATTGATATAAACCTCTAATTAAATCTCTAATACTAAAAGAAACTCCAAGTTTAAATCTCATTTGACAATGACCAATTGACCGTATCTATTAACGCTGATGCTACATGAGTTTGTTGATTTAATCTCCATGTGCAGCCTTCACTTGCCTCTTTGATTCTCTTTTTTATTTTCAATATGGACTTCGTTCTAAACTTAGTATTCTGACCGTACAATTTTCTTTTAAAGTTATCTTCAGCAATGTAATATAAAAATAGTAAAATTAATTAAAAGTTTACAGTCCAAGAGAAATGATTAATAAATCGAAATAATGAACTAATTAAATTAAGTTGTAATCTAGTTTATAAGTAACCCAAGCATTTTCGTTAATATTTTCTCCTCTGAACATCGAAATGTGCTGCTGAAGCAAATCGAATCGTTACACAAGTTCTGTCCCTATTAGCATTAGCATTACATAATAGGAATTTGTGTAACTGTAAATTAATTCAATTTGCACAATAAGCATTGTTATCATTTTTTCTTAAAATTAATTTTAGTCCTAAATATGTTAATGTGCTGATACAGAAAATGTGAAACTAGATTGCAAGACAAACAAATTGCTTTCCATTTAGTACTCAAAATAATTTTGTCAAATTATTTTCCATGAATTTTGGTATCAAATAATTTTTATTTCTCTTTTCGCACATGATAATCATTATTTTCCTAACGTCACGTTTTTAAAATCGTAATTGCAAATCTAAAATACGAAGCGGTTGTCACGTCCTGAACAGAAACACGTGTTATCCTTCGCAAAGAACACAGAAATAATCGACTATCACTAAAGATTATTACCTTCTTGCTCACCTATTAGTTACCAACTTGTTTGAATTACTATTTTTATATTGATTGGCATACTAAGTTATGATTGAATCCTACTTTAAACATTAAACTGTATACTGGATTAATCATTTCGAGTACACTGAATGGAAATTCTAACGAATATAATTTTCAGAGGCAATTTGTTTCCTTCGAGCTCACATTTTTTTCAATTAATTAGAATCTGATTAATTTGTCCAAGAAAATATAATTACATAGTTGAAGAAATAATGCAAAAAACGATACATTCTATTAATTCGGTGCGAATATTTCTCGGATGATTTGCTTAATTATACACTATTGAATTTAATTTATAATGGGAAAAAAACAGGCTCATAAATGCAAATCCTTTCATATTTGTCTGAATTAGAAAAATTATGAGTTTTCGATATTTCTTATATGTACTAATATGGCATTTTTTAACTTAATATTTCTAAAATCTCTCAAAAATTCTTAAAATCAAGTCATAAATCCCTTTTTCGAAAATCGATTTCCGTCAATTAGAGATTTTTGACAATTAATGAAATAAAAATGTCGCATGATTAAAATAGAGAAAAAACAATAAAACTCACTCTATTATTCCAAGAAACTTGTTGATAATTTGGTCTGTAACCGCCGTAATAGTTGTGGTAATTGAAGACATTAATCCTCATTGTGCCTCAGATTCTATTCAAGTTTTTTCAAATTGTTTTATCGGCTTCGTAGATCAGAATTTTTATTGGAAACGTTCGGCAAAATGCAACCTAACCTTTCCAAAGGGAAAAATACTTGCAAAATTTTCAGCACAGCCAACTTCTCGAATTATTAACTTCTTTTCCCAAAAGTTTACTTCAAATCTCCTTTTTCACATGATACGTCTTTTTAGACTGCTACCACAATGGTATTTCCAAAATTCTCACAAATAAAGAGAAGAAAAAAAAGGACGCGAACTACTAGACACTGAAAAAAAAATGGCAACAATGTAAAAAAAAAACAGGAACGAGGAACCGCGAACCGTTTTTTAGAAAAATTCAAATGTTTCGATAGTCAATTAAGTGAATCGATATCGATTTGTAAGGAACAACTTTTTACACCGTTGAAATTTTCTTACAGAAGTTTAGTGGTTTTAAAATTAACTAATTAATAAAATGACGATTGTTAACAATCAAATTTTTCGTTATTTCACTCGGATTTCCATATTTTTAGTCTTTTTGTGAATAAAAAGTCGCGAATTTCGACAGATTCATGTCAATTTTACAGATTTTAACCAAAATCCCCGATCGCTGAATTAGATATTTTTATAATTTTTATAAAGTTGACAGTCGGAAAATCAATAATATAATTTACTTCTTGGTCAATACAGTCTTCCCGGAATGTAAGAAAACAAACAGAAAATAAAAGAAGTAAAGTTTGTAATCCCACAAATTGAACTTTCAAACTTTTTTACAAAATCAATATCACGAATTGTTTACTTATATTATAAATTATTATAATAATCAATAAACTTTACCTTTTCATCTCATTCAATTATAAATACACAATCGGCTTGAAATTTACATGAAAAATCCCAAAACCAGACAACAAAGTAAAATGCAACAATTCTGAAGAACAATGGCGAGCAAATGAGAAATTTTTTTTCCTATTCTATATATATGTAACGGTTTCTCAGAAACAAAAATTCAAATATATCGAAAATCGATATCTATTTTTATCGGCAATTCAATTCCAAATTCAAATTTGAAATATGGGACGGCAGGTTTTTTATAAGAATATGTGCAATTAAAAATAATAAAAGTATACAGAAATTATTCTAGATAAAAGATAATAATTATTTCATTAGATTAGACTCATTAATGTCATGCCTGACGATAAAAAATATCATAATAGCCTGACTTTCGCATATTAAAAAAACTCTATCTCAACATATTAATTATTAATTTAATCTAATTAATTATTTATAAATTTTTACTGTAGCGAATGAAATATAATTAAATTATTCAATTGAATATGTGGAAATTTATAAGAATTAAAATGTTATTACTACTAAATGTAAATAAAAATAAAAAATATCTTAGAAATTTGTACGTATAATTTTTTGAACTTAATAACTTAAATTATATAAGAAACTGAATTCATTAAAAAATGAAACGGATTAAAATATATCTATTTATGAAATTAATTACTTCTTTAAAGGTACAAAATATCTCAGAATGTCTGTAATCCTTTGACCTCTGATCTTTCTAAAGTTGCTGGATGTAAACAGTCTTTGCTTCTTGAGTTCTTGTACCTTTCTATCAGCTGTTTGTAAAGCATGTTGACCGCATTTACTATTTATCATCGGTGAAAGCAATACAGCTCAATATGTTCCTACCTGCTTGACCGAAACGATCAATAATTACACGTTTCACAAAGTTTAATTTCTAAATATCGTAAATAAGCATTTTTCCAATTTATTTTTAAACTTGTTCTAGAATTTCAAATAATTTAACTTACAATATAAAAAGCTTCTTATTTATACAATTTTACCAAAGTTTGTTAAAATTTATAAACAGAAATTAATGTAAAAGATAATGAGTTTCTAAGTTGAGTAACTAATAGCATAGTTCGTATTTTATTCTACAAACGAGTGACTTTATAAAATATAACGATAAACAGTTGACAATTAAAAAATCGTTTTAAAGTAGCGTGACTTTCTTACATTAATTTAAAAATCAATTCTAAGAAGCATATTAACTATTACGTGAAGTAAATTTAATTGCTTTTTATAAGCACACGATCAAGGCCTAATAAATAATTTTTCTTAGTAACTGTTATCAATATTTATGTAAATTGAATTTTAATTTTCTTAATGAATCAACCCACTTGGCATTCAGCAGAAAGAAGATTAAACAGATATAAAAATATCACTGTCATTAAACAGAAAGTTATTTCCAATCATGAAATTACAAAAATAAAAAAAGGACATAATTATCTCCTAACGAGAGAAATTTATTTAATAATACTATTCTCGTATGAAGGAAAAAAGTCCTGTTTCTGTTATTAAAAGCAAAATAGAGTTTTGCAAAACGAATTTCCGGACACTATTTACATAAAATTATAAAAAGGCTTCACAGTGAAAGATATTTCTTAGATAATAATTATTGCACCAAAACCTAATTTTAAAATATATATTGTGGTTTTTTAATTTTAATTTAATTCGTTTATGTCTAATAAAATTGAACATGCCTACACAGTAATCAATTCCTAGCATAAAAAATTCAATATCCGAATCGATTATAAGTGGCTATAGCCGCTCAATATTATAATCGTCTTCTAGATACCAACAAACGAAGGCCAAGGTTTCCACGTGGATGAATCTTATTAATCGAATGGAATTCCTTCTCATTTTACTATCAGGCATTTTTCTCGTGTAATAATTATTTTTTAAACATATTCTCGTTCTTTAAACTTCATAAGATTATAAAACAATATTGAAATTAAATTATTATTAGAAACATTTCGAAACACGTAATATTCTAATTTTCCAATCTTATAAAATATGAAAGATCTACGCCTTATTAAGTATTCTAAAAGGCATTTATGTAATATAAATTTTAACACGATGCAGAGATATTGAATGTTGTAATCCCAGTGAAAGTGAAATAATTGAAAAAATGCTCTTTCTTGTTTTCAGATACGGTCTTTTAGGTGCTAGTGGCTGTGGAAAAACTACCTTACTCTCGTGTATTGTGGGAAGAAGACGATTAAATTCGGGTGAAATCTGGGTATTAGGTGGAAAACCAGGCACGAAGGGTTCCGGAGTGCCTGGCAAACGAGTAGGTTACATGCCACAAGAAATTGCACTTTATGGAGAATTCACAATCAGGGAAACCATGATGTACTTTGGCTGGATCTTCGGCATGTGCACCGAAGAAATCGTGGAAAGGTTACGATTTCTCCTCCAGTTCCTTGATCTTCCTTCACAAAATCGAATGGTCAAGAATCTTAGGTAAACTTCCTTTAAATTTCAACATTTTTATAATCCTATTTATTATCTCCAGCTATTTTTTGCAAACATAATAAATAGATTAGATAGATATCATTAGACGAGTTTCACATTCTGAAAATTCAAATTAGAGATTAAAGGCGTTGAACCCAAGTGTTAAACTCAAAATTCCACTCTCCACTTTACTCAACGAAAATTATAGATAAATATTTTTTCGCTCTGTAGCACTAATCTTTTTTCAAATATAATACTGTGTACAGAGCGAAAAAATATTTAGTTTCAATACTTTTTGCATAAAACGAAGAATTAAAAATGTAACTTCAATATTTTCTCATTTTAATTCAAAAATATTTGAACTAGATATTTTATCGCTCTGTACGCATAATTATAGTTAAAAATTGATTAATTCTACAGAGGGAAATAATTCCAAATTTAATATTTGTTGAGTAAAATGAAGAAATCGAATTTTTAAATTAGAACTTGGCTCTAACACCCTTAAGAATAAATATTCTTGGTTACATACCTAATAATTACTAATACTTTTAATTTTAGTGGTGGCCAACAAAGACGAGTTTCCTTTGCCGTGGCTTTAATGCACGATCCCGAACTTCTAATCCTGGATGAACCAACAGTAGGAGTAGATCCTCTTTTAAGGCAAAGGTGAGTACCGATATTTTATCCCAACTCGTTAATATATTCCTGACAGACCTGAAATCGTAGAATTAGAATTATCACTTAAATCACAGTTTAAATAAGTGAAATCACCTTTTGATAGAGATTCTAATGAATCTAATTTGATTTTACTTTTAGAATCTAGGTCAATACCTTCAATTAAGTAAATCACTAAATAAATAGAATCTTTTCGAAAAAGATGAATAATTTGATGGATATAAAATAAGTCGATGACAAAAAAAATGATGAAAATTTCAAGGATAAAATTATTTAAAACTTTCCTCTAAATTGAGATAACTCGCAGTTGCTAATGATCTTCATTATTGAAAAGGAGAAATTTCCTTTTGACGAGTCACGCTTGATAGTAACCTGAAGGGTTAAATCGATAGCATCTTTTGTAACAAGATTTAATAATAGATTCACACCGAAAATATAATCGTTAAAACATCAAAGTTTTAAAGGAGAAAGGAACCTTTCCATCAACAAGTTCGAAAGGAAAAAACCACTGACTCATTTGACTCACTCCTGATATTTAAACTTTTAATATATCCTTTTTTTTATTGATTCTTCTTAGTCTAGCGACTTTTTCCGTTCCTCTAAAAATCTCAGAATTCAATCCCAAAAGGTGATATTGGTTTTAATGTATTATTTTCCTTTTCGATGAAGAATATTCTATCTATGTATTTAAAATTGTTTTAAAGACACACATTTTTAGCAATTTTAAAACCAATTAAATCTATGTACTTTTAGCAACGAACAAAAAACATTTCTCTGAAGCACTTTACTTAATAATACGACATACTTACAAAATTCTGAAAAATTATGTTCTTAAGTCCATAAAAAAAAAGGTCGAAGAGTGCAATTCTAATGACGTCAATTCCATATGACGGCCGTCATGATGCAAAACCTCTCTTTGTTTTCTGACCGACCGTGAAGAACCAGTTCTATAAACACAAAAAAAAACTATCAAAAACATTCAGTTCGCATTCCAAATTTTTGAATTACAGATATTTAAAATCTAAATTATACCTTAAAAGTAGCAAATTTCGCATAATGTTATCCCAGAAGATAATTTTAAGGTGTAAGAAAGCTCAGCCTCCAAAAAAAATTGTAAAAAGCAACTTTAGAAAAGGAAAAATTCTAAATCTGCAAAAAAATAGAAAAACTGTCGAAGCTCAAGAAACTAACTAAAATCTTGCCACTATATTTATTAAAATTTTTTTAAGGTGAATGATACTATTCATAATATGAAAAAAATTACATAAATGAAACCTATGTTGAAAAAACTGAATTAAAATACTTTATTTTATATTTCCTTACTTCTGATGATTCAGATGGAACGAGAAATAATTATATATTTATCACGAACTTTTATTGCCTATAAAGTACATCACCTCAAACTGACATCGAGTTTATTCTCTAGAAACGTCAATTTTGTCGGGGAAAGATTATGAGAGCGACAAAATTCCGCACTTAAATAGCGTTCGCATAACGGCCAACATTCTAATTTAATCTTTAAACCGGTTTAATAATTAGAACAAATCAAAATTTTCCTTATGAAATATTGCAGATATTTTTACTGATAATAAATTATATTTACTTTATGAACTTTCGATTAGGTTTAATTTAGAATTAGAATTTGCTTTAGAATTCTCAATTCCGAATTAATCTTCCACTTGGTACAATTTTTAATACATAAGCAAATAATAATAATAATAAACTCGAGCTTCAATTTATAATTTATAATACATTCAGAAATATCATTTCTTTAAGATTATCTAATTTTTTTATAATACGATAAAAAAATTTTGCTCACGTAACTAGGGAAATTATAAGATTATGATTATGAATCTTCTTCCTGATTGAAAATAAAAAAAATATTTGATTATATGATGTAGTGCGGACAAAACTGAACGTCGGTACTAACACGCATAAATTATTACGATTTGCAATAGTAAGAGTCAACTTTTACTGGATGTAATCGCGTTCGACTTCCTTTTATTATTACGAATCGACAGTAGCAAAACACGGACTCTGTGAAATTATTCCTTGCGCCACATTTTACTCGAGTTCTCTTACTATTAAGTCACCGAAAACAAACTATTTACGAAAAATTAGAGCAAATAAATATTTTTTGAAGACTATTTTTTTCCAACCAGTTTATACTGCATGAGGTACTTCAAAAAATTTGTTAAATTCCAGAAAATTTTAATTGATTCCAATATATAAAAGAATCCAAATCCTAAGGACTAAGGTTTTCAAATTCTTTAGCATCTTCTTTTTGAAGTTATTAGACAATTCAGTAAAAGTTTGTTTTACAAACTATATCTAGTTAAGTCTCTACTCACTGAATTATATTTTGGTGGCACCAGATTCATTGCAGAAGCAAACAAAGGAATGAATTCTCTTCGACCATTAAATATTTATGATCTAATCCTTTTTTGTCACTGCAGAAGTTGATTTTCAAAGCGATAAATTTACTTATTCAAGATGCAACATGTCTGTGCTTAATTGGTGCCACGACCTGCAAAAAAAGAACATTAACCATGGATTAACTAGGAATGAAGAAAGACTTACAAAAAGACAGAGAAGAAAAGCAAAATATAAGGGAAAATAATCTAATTATTATTCATTTTCAAAAAAAAAATATTAAGGAAGAAAAATAAATAAAATTAGGCGTTAATAAAAAAAATTAAACATTAAAAGACAGTACCTTAAAAAATATTTAAGGATGTTGGATCCAAATCTTAAGTTCAAAATTGAATTCCCTATTTTACTCAATAATTGTTAAAATTTAATTCTGTTCTAAAATATAAATTTGCCTACAGAGCGAAAAAATATCTAATTATAATATTTATCAAGTAAAATGAAAAGATCAAATTTTTAGATTAGAACTCTGATTCAACACTGTTAAGCAAAATTAATTTAAAAAAACTAGGAAAGAGATAGGCACAAAAGTAAAATACAGAAGTACTTAGAATTTATTAAAATGAATAAATAATGTCCTTTGGTGTAACACTTAGAACTGAGAATTAAATGAGCCTATATTGCGTCAGATAAATGGAAAATAAAATACAAGAGGCATGTGCGAGCCGGAAGTTTTTAGTGAGATTATGAAGATCAGGTGTCAAGGTACAGAAATACTTCGGAATAAAAGAAAATGATGAAAAACACTCTCGTTTCATGCTAAACAGATCGTTAATAAAACATGAGTTCTTCACGTCGATCTGGCTTCTTCCAAACGCTACTACAAATTAAAATTATTTTTATATATTTAGGTGTTCAATCGTAAACGATTTTCTTCAGATCATGCAAATTAAAATAAAAAGAAAATTATTTAGTTGAAAATATTCTCCTAGAGTCTTCAATTATTTATTATTTAGAGAATTTTTAAAAGAATAAAATATTATTGATCAAATTCCTAAGTTGTCAACAAAATTTATAAATCAGTTTACGAATATTTCCAATCTAAAAATTCGATTTCTTCATTTTACTTAACAAATATTGCTTGCTTACAGTATCTGGAATCACTTGGTCCAAATTACCAAAGATGGAAATAAAACAGTCATCATTACAACACATTATATCGAGGAAGCTAGACAAGCGCACACGGTAAATATCTAGATTGAATTAAAAAAGGCATTATGAAGTTTAATTCCATTTTTAAATAATTAAAAATAATTTTTCTATAGATTGGTCTCATGAGGAGTGGGAGGTTATTGGCTGAGGAATCACCTAGAGCTCTTCTTCAAATGTACAACTGTGCCTCTCTCGAGGAAGTTTTCCTAAAACTATCTAGAAAACAAGGACAATATGCCCCACCTACAGAACTTAACATTACCAATAATATTAGTCTCGTAAGTTAAAGAACAATATTTTTAGAAATGAGAAAAAAATTGATTAAACCTGAGGCAGCATTTAAAATGATAAAGGACATATATTTTGAAACAAGTCCTTATAGACGCTACAATTTATTCGATCGTCGATAGAATACCAATTTCTTTTAATAAAGAATGCAACTATTTTTGCACTTTGTCTGTAAATATTCTGCTGCTACTTATAATTAACAAAATTTGAATACTATAATTTGCAGCAGGTATATTTGAAAACCAAATTACTTTCTCAGTATTGAATCTTAATTCCTGAAAAGGGGTTGTTGCCCTATTTGCAATAAATTATTAATCATCTACATAAAAAATGGAAAAACCTACATGCTTCTAAAAAAAAGTTGAGATATCTAAGTCATTAGATTGGATTTAACAGCTTCCAGCTTTTTCATTAAATATATTTTTCTTGACACCTGCTTTCGTAATTATTAACTCTTAATCTCGTTCATCAACAGGCTTCCTTAAACTGGGGCAAAAAAGACGAACCAGTCTACGTGACGGAGGAGTCTGGAGTTGTTGGCCTCAACTTTCATCAGAGCAAAGAAGTCCTCATTCACGACACGACCAATGGAGTGGGAAGTCATTATGACGTAAGAGTCTGAGGAATTACAACCCTCTTTCATATTTTTTCTTTTAAAATTTCCCTTTGGTAATCGAAAATCTTCATCTTCAATCTTCATCTTCATTCAATTTTAAATTTAGGACTCAATACCATTCTTCCCAAATTTTTTCAATGAGACAATTTAGAATAGATTTTCATCTGAAACAAAAATTTATCACAGAATTAATTTTTGTTTTTAAATAGTTAAATGGAAAACCATTGCCAGGAGTCAAGGATGACTCGACAGTCGAGTGCGAGGACTGCGACTTTTCCGACTGCTACAAGTTCACAACCACAGGAACAATTAAGGCTCTCCTGCTAAAAAACTTTCTGCGAATGTGGAGAAACGTTGGGTAAGTGGTCGCTTGTCATTTATACGCTTGAGTGACCCAGTTTATTACCTCGATTAATAACAAATTGCGGAGTCAGCAATATATAATCTTCATCAGAATCAAGGATTTCTCAACATTTCTCAACCATTTCGTTTTTAGAAAGCACAACTCTCAAAACTAGCAGGCTCACTAAACCGTTTAAATCTTTAAATTTTAATATTTCAAATTGAACATAGAAGAATTAATTAATTTTAATTAATTTCAGAGTGATGTTATTCATCTTCGCCCTACCAGTCATGCAAGTCATTCTCTTCTGCCTGGCAATCGGAAGAGATCCTACGGGACTAAAGTTAGCCATAGTCAATCATGACGTAAAAAATATGTCTTGTTCAGTTGACATTGACTGTGCAAAAGATGATAATTATAATATGAAATTTTATAGCTGTCAGTATTTAAATTTCCTCGATAACGAAACGATGGTGAAAGTGAGTCTTCATTTCTAAACTCTAGATAAAAAAAAATTCAAACTGCAATATCTATTTTTTTCTCTCTTTTTTAAGGAATATTATCCGGATCCTGACGCAGCCATGGAAGCAGTGCGGAGAGGTAATGCCTGGGGAGCACTTTATTTCACAGAAAATTTCACCGACGCTCTGTTTGCTAGAATGACTTTGGGCAAAGAGGCTGATACTGAAACTCTCGATTCAAGTGAACTCAGAGTTTGGCTCGACATGTCTAGTAAGTTCAGGAGATTTAAAATTTATGGTTCTATCTGAATTATTTTGAACTAATTTGTCATTTATCACTTTAGATCAGCAAATTGGTCTGATGCTCTCCAGAAATCTTCAATATGCATACCGAGATTTTGCACAGAGTTTACTGACATGTTTTGGACAGAATACAAAACTAGCTGATGTACCCATTCAATTCTTAGAGCCGATTTATGGAACAAATGAACCTAGCTTCACAGATTTTGTAGCTCCTGGTGTTATTTTAACGTAAGAATAAGTTTCTGGTTACTTAATTTTGAAATTCTCAAACTTAAAAGCTCTTAAGAGCGTTGGTCCCAAGTTTTAAGCTCAAAATTCTATTCTCCATTTTACTCAACGAAAATTATAGATAAATATTTTTTGCATAAAACGAAGAATTCAAAATTTAACTTCAAAATTGAATATTTTCATTTTACTTAAAAAATATTTGAATTATATATTTTCTCGCTCTGTACGCATAATTCTAGTTAAAAATTGATTAATTCTACAGAGGGAAAAAATTCCAAATTTAATATTTGTTGAGTAAAATGAAGAAATCGAATTTTTAGATTAGAGTTTGGCTCCAACACCCTTAAAATAATTCTAATATTATATTCTGAATAGATAGATTTTTTTAGATACTGCAGAAAAAAGGAATAATTTCTCACCAATCTTTTTCTCATTTTTTAGGATAGTCTTCTTCTTGGCTGTTGCCCTGACTTCATCAGCTCTTATCATCGAAAGAATGGAAGGTTTGCTGGATAGAAGTTGGGTAGCTGGTGTATCTCCTGGAGAAATTCTTTTTTCTCATGTTGTTACCCAATTTGTCGTGATGTGTGGACAAACCGCTCTGGTTCTTATTTTTATGATCATTGTCTTTGGAGTCGAATGTAAAGGCGAAATTGGTTTTGTCATCATCCTCACAATTCTTCAAGGCTTGTGCGGCATGTGCTTCGGTAAGAAAAAATTACCTGCAAAATAAAATATGAATTACTATAAACATATAAATAATAAAAATATAAATATAAATATAAATAATAAAAATATAAATAATTAGGAACTAAATTAACTTAGAAAAAACATGTTTCTGAAACTACTAAAGAAACTCAATCTATTTTTTATATTCTTTATAATTCAAGTTTCCCATTTTTTTAGTTTTTGCCTTTTAATTTCTAAAGAAATTATTTTTCTCTAAAATTATCAACTAGATATGTAAATCAGTGTATAAAATTTTTCCTAATGTTAATCTAATGACCTAAGTTCATTAAAAGTTTAAAATATGAACTACATATTTGAAATTAGATTTATTAGCAAACTGATCAAGAGAAGGCATAATTATATTTACACTGCAACAGAAATTGCACGCATAAAAGTTTTAAAAAACGAGAGTTGTTCCGCAAGTTGTTTCATACATAATATGCAACTTTTAAGTACATATAGGTATGGCGTTCTTGCGCAAGACGACTATTCATTATGAACGCAATGTTAATTACTATAAATTAGTAAAACATTTTCGAAGTTCTACTTCTCTAATTAACTTTAGCCTGATTTTCTCATTTAAAAAAATATTAAAAATCAATTTGTTGGAATTGATCTTAATTGATCTTAATTTATCTTACATATTATTAATTTAAAATTTTATATTTATAATCGAAAATTTTATTCTATTCTCTTTTTGTACAGGTTTTGTGATCTCAGCGATTTGCGAACTCGAGAGAAACGCCATTCAACTAGCTCTAGGCAGTTTCTATCCGACTCTCTTACTCAGCGGTATGTAGTTTAAATTATTTATTTATTTAATAAATTAATTACAGAATTAAAATAAATAATAAGTGAAATATCAGGGCGTTTTGTAAATCTAAAATCAACCACAATTGAAATTTTAAATTTGATTAGGTAGCTATCTACGTACTCAAATTAAGGGTGTTAGAGCCAAGTTCTAATCTAGAAATTTGATTTCTTCATTTTACTCAACAAATATTAAATTTGGAATTTTTTCCCTCTGTAAAATTAATCCATTTTTAACTATAACTATGCGTACAGAGCGAGAAAATATCTAATTCAAATATTTTTTAACTAATATGAAAATAATCCATTTTGAAGTCAGATTTTCAATTCTTCGTTTTATGCAAAAAATACTGAAATTAAATATTTTTTCGCTCTGTACGCAGTATTATATTTGAAAAAAGATTAGTGCTACAGAGCGAAAAAATATTTATCTATAGTTTTCGTTTAGTAAAGTGGAGAATGGAATTTTGAGCTTAACACTTGGATCCAACGCCCTTAAAAATTGCAAAGTTAAAATCTAATTAGTTGTTTTTATTTCAAAATTTAGGAGTTATTTGGCCAGTGGAGGGTATGCCGACCATTTTACGATACGTCTCGCAAGCCTTGCCCCTGACAATGGCCACCACGTCCCTCCGGTCGATGCTCACTCGAGGATGGACTGTCTCAGAACCCGAGGTCTATAAAGGATTCCTGTCCACCATCCTCTGGATCGCAGTGTTCCTCACAATAAGCATGCTCGTCCTGAAATTTAAACGTGGATAAAACTGCCGAATTGTCCAGGGTGTTTTTGAAAACCCCCTGTGTGTACAGTATATTGAATTAAAAAAAGACTCGCAAAGATTTGGAAGAAAAAAGAAAAATCGCACTAGACGATCCTGAGTCATAAATAAAATTTTAAAACCTTAAGTTCTAACGACGGAAGTCACAAAAACCCAAGAACTTGAGCTTCTATTTTATCGAGAAAGCGATACTTTTTTTAAAAAGTGACAAATATCTCACGAAAAAATTTTATTCAAAAATACTCTGATATTTAGAGTTTCATTAAAATTTCCCAAACAGAATAGAAATTAGAATAAGTTTGCGAAAAGCAACAGACGAAACCTAAGGAAAGAGGAATTATTTACCTAAGATAAAATGTTTATTTGGTCGAATAAAACCAAATAAACTAAAATAAAAAAAAATGAGGCTAATAAACCTTCAAGGGGATATATTTGTCTCAAATAAATATTTTTTCAGGCAAATCATATTTTAGTCTATTTTGCTTTTCCCAAATTTTAGTAATTTTAGTATCTTCGCCAGGAAATCTGAAAACTATAAATTCCAGAAACTCAAGAAAATTAAAAAACTTTTTTAACTCCACTCGAAAAAATCAGTAAAGTTGACTTTTTCTGACTTTTTTTCGAGACTCAGGATCGTCTCCCCGTGCTAAGAAATTCCCATTCATTTGGCGATGGGTTTTCCATGAAACCTGCGGGTTACTTGTGGTAGAAAGTGCTCGCGTGATTGTTGAGAGTGTGCCTGAGTCAGAGTGTAGTTTCTTATCTATCGTGTTCTCGTATTGTAACTTATATCTATTCATTAGAAAGTCACGATTGTCTCTACAAAAAGGAAAAAGCAGGACCTACGGGCCTAAATTTATCGTGGGACGCTTAAGAATAGAGGAATTAATTTTAGAATTATATGTACGCTGCGAAGCCTTTTTCAATTTCTGACTAGGGAAATTTTATCTACTCAGCAAATTTCGCTAAACCCATTGAGAAAATAAGATTTCCTCAATTTACTGAAAATTTCATTTGGAGAAGACAGGAAACACTTGTTTCAAACTACTTCAAATATATATAGTTTTATTTGAAACAATTTAAAGGGTTTCTATCCGAACTTTCATATCTCGTTGGGTCTACCGAAATAATTTTGTTATTTATTTAAAAGTTATATTAAGTTTCCAAAAAGCGATCATTTAAACATTGAAATTAGGGAAATGAATTTCAGAGCATGAAATTTTGTAAATGTAAATATGTATATGAACATTTTGCCTGGAGTACATTTTTAATTATGAGACATTTAATGAGTCTCAAGTCTCAGAAAATAAAACTGTATACGAGAGTTTTTAGAAGACTTAGGTAAAGTCCCTGAATTCTTTCTCTACGCTGAATTATTTTCGAGATAATATTTTAACTCTCGATCATAGATCAAGGCTACTATATTGATATTTCAATATCGCTGTTTTATCTGCTATACAGATGAACTTGAAATTTTTTAGAGAATAAACTATCAGCTCTTATTGAATATTGACGTTGTTCTTTTGAATTTAACGACATTAAATGAAGATTCTATTTATTAAATATTTTAACAGACTTTAAAAATAAATTGCAAAAAATCAAAGACGTGCCTTTCAGAGAATTTCCACGGCCACGACAAATGTGTAAAAAAAGGAAGACTGTTTAGTCTGATATTTGAAATATTTTATAAATAGGGAAAGAATTTTATGAATAAGAAAATAATTTAAACTCTACGCGAGCGTGCCTCGGGTAAATTGGTCCCGGGACGAAGGGGGTTTGTAATTAGCGTTTTAAAAACAATAAGTTGTTAAATTATAGCTGGTTAGTTATGAATTCTACTTGCCCATGACTTAAGTGTATGTATTATTTAACTTGTATTAATTATAATATAAAACCCCATTTTCAAAATTTTCTTGTACATTTCTTTCAAACCGCTTAGACTATAAAAATACATAAAATAAATCTTTAAAAATATCGCGTATTTATAAAATATAGTACAAAACTTTTTAAATACCTTAATTCGCTACTAAATTTAAATTATATCTAAATTATATTTAAATTATGCACTTAATTCTTCATGTAGCTCTCTTGATTAATAAGAAGATCCTGCAAAGAAAATATTTTTATATAGATTTTAAAAAACTATAAGGAGATTCTTGTATAATCTCAAGGTTTCAAACACAAACAAGAGTCAAGGGATCAGTGCAGGTAAAAAAGAGAATTTAAAATTAAAATTTTATAATGAATTGGGTTATAAGTGCAAATCGATAAAAACTAACTAAAGATGTTTAAGTAATGCAAAACCTACTTTGTTTCCTCACAATATTAATTTGTACTTTTCTGATTCAGCAAACCACTCCAAGTTTTCTTCCACAACTTTTTTCCAGTGATCTAAAAACAAGATTTTAAGATTTTACTTTAAATCTATTGAATATAATTTATTTTGTCACCGTTTAAATGATTTAATGCTTTATTTAAAACATGCCTTTTAAATCTTGAATACTGCCGTCAGTTCCACCATATTCAACAGGAAGAATACTAGGTGACACTTTTCCTATGATTCCTTGTCGATGAATTTGAACCCTGTTTCGAAGTTTTCCACTCATAAAACTTTTAAAAACATTGAGCACCACGTTTACATAAATTGGAGCGTTGATAAAATGCATCGAACCTATTCTGAATGGATAACATCCTTGCCAAGAGTGAACCAATTGCTTTATCGTATTTGGTGTTAATTGTAAAGCATGACCTACAGTTACGGATTTCAAGTCCAAAATTGCAATAATCCCTTTCAAGGAAACTGAAATATTGTCTCTAGTTGCGACGTCTAAAATCATCATACCAGCCTAAAATAAATATTTCCACAATAAAATTAAAATTAATAAATCGAAGTCTATAGTTTTCAGGTAATGAAAGTGTAGAACAATAAAAATAAATTGTAGAACAGTAATTTATGTAAGCAGATGAATCCGAGGGACATTGCTAGAGCATATCAAATGCTATTGAAATATTTCATGGAATTCAATTCCTAAAAACGGACTATTCTTTGGGCTGTTACCTTCACAACATCAGCAAACTTGTGTTTATTAGGATCATGGACGGTAGCTCTTATAATTATAACCATTCTACCTTGGTCATCTAATTTTCTTAATGGTAAAAATACTCTGAAAGGAGATAAATATTTTTAATAAGAAATTTTTTAAATCACATATAGATTTTCATGTATACATAATTGAAATTCGTAAATATTTAATCAAGTCCAGGATAATAGACTTTACTCTTTCTGAGCTCTTTAAGTAAATAAAGTAGTTATTATAATTGTCATTTAATTTATTACCCAAGGTTAAATAGTTCCACCAATTCAGGTAAAAGAGGATTTCGTTCTGAGAACCATTCTGGCATACAGGCTTTTTGTTGGTGATAATTTCTCAATTTCCATTTGGTTTTATCAATTTTAAATTTACAAGCTCTTAGGAAATATAAGATGAAATTGTCATCTGTGTAAAAAAAAATAGATTCTTCAGAGTGCGTAATTGAAATTTTTATAGATATCTATATTAATTTTGCTAATTATAATTATGCTTGACATTTAAAAAGGCTATATATTGCCCTTGTAAATCTCAGTCAGCAATGTCAATATAATTGGAATCGATTATTGATTTTATTATACAGTTATCACAACTATATGTACTTATTATATATGTAATAACAAATTATTTTTTGTTTATTAAAGGTTCTTTTTAAAAGTTGATTTTCTTATGTCTAAATTTACAATGTAAACAAAATACTCTGAATGCAAAATGTAAATAAAAATTCCAAAGTCTATATACCTGTGCGTGCGCAGAGATCTTCGCTGTTTAAAATCCATTGTCTGATTTCCTCTATCTTTTCATCTCTAATTTCTTCTAGTTCATTTAAATTGCTAGCGGCGTATTCTTTTTGTTCATCTGTCAGCAATTTTAAGTCAATGGCTGTTTTGTGGGACATTCTCCCAATCAAAAATAAACTTAAAATTTCAAGTGAACTATAACTTATTATCGTCACATGCACATAATGCACATCGCTTCGTTCATGCTCTTATCTCTTTTGATAACCGCCAAAATAACTGTCTATATACACGACACGTAACGTTTCCAAGTAGTTTTCACAATATAATGCTGCAAAGTTTGATCGATCGAGACTAGTTTGACCAGTTCTAAACTTTGCTGACTTGTACTGACTGGTACAGAGCTTGGCGGGGGGAATTTGGTTACTTTGCGGAATTGTTATTTGTTATCACTGATCTCTGTACTTGTTATGTTATCTTTGCGATGGTTATGACGTTATGTTCGTTATGTTTAACGTTACCGACGTTACCTTCTCGTTACTGATAACAAGAATATTACCGATATTACCTACAGACGTTTGACAGCGAAAACCGCGGGAAATTCGAAAAGTGGCTAGCCCTCTATCGTCGAGAAAAGGAACTAGTACAACACCACGAAAATGCTTCATTTTTTCCGATCATGTATGTTTATAAGCAATGACGCTGACGTGTTCGGTGTCAGCAGCGCACCACGTGGATGTGGATGTTTGCTGATGTTTGTACGACACGTAGCAGAAGCGTTGTCTACTTTTCGGACGTGTTAAAAAACGGGAAAACGGCAATTCATCAGCTGTAGTCGATAGGCACTCATTCCTGTGAGTATATTTGTTCAGAATAATCTGATTAATTAAAAAAGACGGCAGCAAACCCTGCGGATTATAGATTTCTTATTATAAACAACGCTTTCTTGTTTTAGAATTTACTTTTTATATCTGGAGTTACCTGTTCGATTCTTTGAGGGAACTAGAATAATTTTAAAATGGTGAGTAAATCAAACAATTTGCTAACAATATACGTTATTACTATAAGGCTATTTTCTAAGACTAAAGATTTATCATATTTTCTATAAATTTAAATATAAATTTAATACATATGTTACGGCTCTTTAAGTGAGTTAATTTAATAGATCATAACCTCATCTGCTCCAAAAGGTGTCACAGGTTGCAGAAATGGTACTTGGTACCCTTGGTACCATAATAGAAGCATTATTTTAACTTTTGTATTGAATACATCGAATACAATCACATGCATATGGTCAAGAATTTATTTTTTATTTGGGAATTTTTATTGACGAATTTTGGTTGGTTCTGTTGTGTTGCAAACGTTTAAACAGGAAACGTATGGGAGGTTTTTATATATTAGAAATATGTATTTACTAAAGCAAATTATTTGTTTCATTAATAGCCTGCTGCACCAAGTTCCACGTCAGTGGGAGCGGGAAGTCGTTCCCCAAGCAAAGCAGTAGCACCTCGTGCTGGAGGTGGAAGCGCTGGTAGACAACGAAAACCTGCTCCAGCGACTTCTGCGAGAAACAGGAGCACAGGAACCAACTCCGGTGGAATGTGGAGGTTTTACACCGATGACTCCCCTGGAATCAAAGTGTAAGCTAAACACTAAATTTTAATAAATTCAACTCTTAAACTTAGAAAAATTAATAGCCTACTAAGACTTTAGTAATTAATAAAAAGGTGTTGAGGGTTGTTGAACAGCGAGTTAATAAATAATAAGAGATGTTTAGCTTCTTAGTCTACTGTTTAGAATTAAACTGAATTTATTATTCAAGCTTTCGTCAGACGACGTCCAACATCATCAGAAATACAATCTTGGAGTTATTTTTATATGTAGGAATTTGATGTAGGCATCTAATGTAGAGTCTTTCTAATAAAAACAGTTTTTGTACTTACTAATGCTAAATTGACTGTTTTTAGTAGAAAGACTGTCTACGTTACAAATCTCAGATAATAAATTCAGCTTAATTCTGAACATTAGACTAAGAAGCTAAACATCTCTTATTATTTAGTAATTAATGTTTCAAAACACTTAATTTTCCACCATTATTTAATTAGATTTAAGCTTCACATTATATAATTTTTTATATGTATTAATAATTATCATTCTTTTCTAGTGGACCAGTTCCAGTTCTCGTCATGTCTCTCCTATTCATCGCCTCCGTGTTTATGCTCCATATTTGGGGAAAATACACTCGATCTTAAGTACTAAAAATAATTTGTTTTTCGAAGACTGTGAATTCATAATTCAAAGTTGTCCGGAGGACAACAATGTATCGACGTTTGTCAACGCGATTACTCTTAAACTTCCGTTACAACTTTACTTTCCACGTCATGAAGTCATGACAAATTTATATCATAAGTATTATGTCTAAATTATCTCCAATAATTGTAATTTAGTAATTTACTACATATTTAATTCAATCTTTTTCTATTACACAAATTCTGTCGTTCTGCGTGTAATAGTTTCTAGAACCAATCTACCCTTTTTTCTCAACAATTTTCTATTAGTGGAATATGCATTTCAGGAATCGAATTTTTAGATAAATGATGTAGATATTTATTGAGATTAAGGCCAAACAATCATGTAACAAAAATTTAGGTAAAAATACTTTTTATGGGTTAATCAATCATGAAGTCTGTAAAAGTTTCGAGTTAATATATCTTTATTTTATAACAATATATTATTTCATTTAACAATATTCAGTACCTCATTATCTCGCGTGCTCGAGTACAATCATCCAGCACTACGAAAAATATTACACTATTACGACACTGAATCTACTCAGCAAATACTTCTGGGTGGAAAAAATGTAAACTTATCGTACCGAACGTATCTTTAAAATCCATTGAAAAGTGTAAATTTGTTTGTGCAAAACTTTTTTACATTCATATACACTATGTACATTTTATACAGTATATATTCGTTCATTATAAAAATATATATCTCCTACTTAACTGCATAGACATTCCCTGTAAACAGTTTTTTCAAGCTACATTTTGTTTTACAAAATTTTGCATGATATTTTGCAAAATTATTTCTTCATTTTTTACGCGATTTAAAAATAAAAATAAAGTAAAATAATCTTGTAAAATTGAAATCGAATAAATCGTTTATACTTTCAATAAGTAATTGAACTCTATTTAAGAAAATTAATCATGCTTTGAAAGGTGAACAAAAATTCAAAATTCCTTCCAAAGAGTGCTTTTGTTGCATACTCAAATAAGTCCCGTTAATCGAATTCTCCAGAAAGGGAGAATTGAACTTCAAAACCTAGAATTTCTTATTCGTTCGTAACTGATTGAGTATCTACAATGTCGATTGGTTCTGCTATAACTATATCTGTATGTTCAGGTTCTTTATGAAGAGCGATCATAATTTTTTCTTCATTGGAAGACTGGCTATCAGAAGAGCCTTCCTGTGTTGAAGTAGCGGCCTCCTGAAATAAACATTCAAATTATAATCGAATCCTTAAAAAAGTAAATTTTAAATTGAAAAAATCATAGTTTATTAAACTAAAACTTACAGTGCTGCGGATCTTCGTATGAGTTTTGATGTGTTTCGTGAGGTGATCAGAGCGCATGAATTTTTTCGTACATTCGGGACACGAGAACCTTTTTTCGCCCGTGTGTGTTCTTCGATGACGTTGTAATTCGTCTGATCTCGTGAATTTTTTTCCACAAAAGATCCAACTGCAGACGAAAGGCCGCTCTCCTGTATGCCACCTTAAATGAGCTCGTAAGTGACTCGTTTTCCCGTAAACTTTATTGCATCCGGCTATATGGCATACGTGTTGCCGTTTTCGAGTCATATCTCTGTTCCTAAAATAGAAAGAAAAACATATTTAAAATAATACATTCTCTGATGAGAATGTAAAAAGTATATAATATATTTAAAAGATAGTTTAGATTATTGAACCAGAAAAATTGAGGATAATCTTAAATATTAGCAAGATAAATGCTGATCCAAGCAAAGTTTGTCCAATTATGGAAATTTGTATCTTTTCATAAATAACTTTTTGCACCTAAAGATAATTTGTAAGCTCGCTAATAATTAAAAATTAACCCATGAAGTATAAAATTAATAAGTAGGCTGTTAAAGTGTTTGTGTAAGAAATGTTTAGTATCGCGCTAAAGAATTGGAATAATTATGTGGATAATATTTCAGAGATGGGAAGTTTTTTTTAGTATTGAGTATTGATTAATTTAGTATTCATTTTGTTAAAGAAAATCAACTCCCTATCACTGAAACGTTCTCCCAAAATGCGAAAGCAAAAGTTGATCTTGGTTTGGTAAAGTGTTAAGATTGTACCTATCTCCGTCACCGCAGTTTGGACATGTGCAAGCTACCCTCCTTCGGTGCTGCTTGCTAGAGTCTGTATCCCCACTGATATTCGAGGTATTATTTACTTGATGCTGATGGGACCCTGAAGCCGGTGTAGAGATCGTCCCATTGGCCTGTATCGTTTGAAGAATCTGCCACTTAGTCGGATCAGCATTATCTAAATGTGTGGCTACGATGGGAGATGCAGTGGCAGCTGGCAAGGCTTGGACAGTCTGGGGTTGGAGGGCACTCGCAGGTATCACTTGAACGTTTCCCAGTCCAGGAATATTTTGAACAGGAATCGACTGAAGAAAACCATTCGGTGTGTTTATTCCTGGACTTTGTTGAATTTGCATCACTTGACCACCAACATTGACCCCTCGCATCATGCCTCCTTGCTGTGTCAAGGACTGCAACGCCGCTGCAGGAATTAGAGTCAACTGCTGACCCTGGGCTCCTAAATAAGAAAGAACAAAATCGATTAGTTACAAGAAAAGAAAATTAAAGCAATGAAAGAAAAAATGAAGTGAAATTTCAAAAATTAAAGCGAGATACAGTAATTGAGAATTACCTGTTATCGTAATGGGTTGCATGGCATTCTGAGATGTTTGGGCTGCAGGAATGTGGATAACTTGACCATTTGCTAATTGACTCGCGTCGATACTAGTCAACTTAATATCACCATCTGCAGATTCAGGCGCCCTCGTTATCGTCGAGAGCGTCTGTACCTCTATCTTTTGACCGTCTTTCGTCGTAAGTACATTTGTATTATTGCCCACTGGCCTTCCTAGTTGTCCAAGTCCCACGACCTAAAGAAAATAATAAAATATTTTTAAAAATCATAAAAATTCACAATTAAATGTCTAATGCATTGTGGAGTAAATAAAGAAAATCTAAAAAATGTCTTATTTACCTGAACATTATTAGGAGCGCTCACACTCGAACTCCACGTAGAAACCGTCGAAGCTGGAGTCGAAGCCGAAGCTTGCTGAGCTTGTTGTTGCTGCTGTTGTTGCTGCTGCTGTTGTTGTTGTTGTTGTTGAATAACTTGTTGAACTACTTGCTGTACCTGTTGCTGCTGTTGTTGCTGAGCCTGTGCTTGGGCCTGAGCAACTTGTTGCTGCTGTTGTTGAACTGTCTGTACTACTTGTTGTTGGCTTTGTTGCTGGGCAACTTGCTGAACTACTTGCTGTTGGGCCTGTTGCTGTGCTACTTGCTGAGCAACTTGTTGCGCCACTTGCTGACCCTAAAATAATGAATAAAATTCAATTTTAGTTTAGTTTAGAATTAATTTTGTAACTATTTATTTTATCGTTGAGAAAATAAACTTACTTGTAAGCCTTGTAGTTGGGAGAGATTTGCTATTTGAACTTGCTGCAATTGGCCATTAGGGGTGATGATTTGAGCTACTTGAGGAAGTTGCTAAAAAGAACCAAAAGTTAATCAATCAACTCTTTATACCAGTTAAATTCAAACATCATCTACTCTTCATACATTTTGAGACTATTATACCTGTGTAAGCTGGGGAATCATCTGTGTCGTTGGCATATTGAAGACACTGGACAAAGCTTGCACTGGAAAATGAACAGTTTGATAAACAGTCTGTCCATTACTGGCAGTAACAGGAACTTGCACAGGCACTGTTTGCTGGAGCTGCTGCATTGGAAATTGCAGCGGTCTTACTTGAACACTTTGCCCTGAAACACAGAAGATAAAATTGGAGTATGTTGTCACATAAAATGCAACAGACTTAGAGATAAATCAATAGATATCATAAAACATAAATCATACCTGATGGCAACTGAACAGTCTGCGCGCCAATGTTTTGAATTATTGACGTAGGAAAAACACCAGGCCCTCTAAGAAGATTAAGTGGCTGAGGTGTGATGATAGTCTGGCCATTTGCTAGCTGAACTTGTTGACCACCGAGCTGCACTTGTTGTCCTCCAGCAGTCGTGAATTGCATCGTTGGTTGCGTTTGATGATGACCAGTCACTCCGGACATGGCTGAATGGGGAATAAACAAAGCTTCCTGACCATCAATATTCACAGTTTGCATTTGAGGAAGCATACTATAGCTCAGCTGTTGTTGTTGCTGGGGTTGTTGCTGCTGTTGGTTTTGCTGTGCTTGCTGTTGATTCTGTTGCTGCTGCTGTAGCTGGGCTTGATTATTCATCAACTGGGCATTCTAAAAACATTCGGAAAATCAGTCAAAGAAGTAGATAAAAGAGTTCACAACTTTTATTATGGTATACTTTACTGAAATAGTTATATTTTAATTTTAATCACATCCAACTGAAAATGAATCTTACTTGTAAAAACTGTTGTGGCAAGGCTTGAACTGAAATGGTCTGAGGCCTCTGTTGATCATGCTGCTGTTGTTGTGTTTGTAAAGGCACGAAATTTTGCAACTGCTGTAGCGTTATAACCTGTGGTTGCTGCTGTGCTTGTTGCTGAACATCTTGTTGCTGCTGTTGTTGTTGTTGCTGCTGCTGTTGCTGCTGCTGCTGTTGTAACTGCTGAAGGACATTGGCGCTTAAAAAGCGAATTTGAGGCTGGGCAGTTTGTTGCTGTTGGTCCAAGTGTTGCTGTTCTGACCCTTCTTGTTGCTGGGCTTGCAACTGCAGAGGATCATGCTGCTCATCAATCTCGTCCTGAAAAAAGTTTAACAAAATTAAAAGTTGTACATACTTGTATTTAGAAATTGCGAATGACAACCCAGAGTTTGTTTAAACAATTCAGAAATGATCTTTCGCAAGATTCAAAGTAGACAGCGATGTCCTAAAGTGCCAATAATAAGAAATCAAAATCACCTGATCGACTTTTACCATCTCTGGACTCTCGTTCATTATGGATATCGCAGAAAATAAAAAACAAGATCTTCTGTCTTCTCTTTAATGTTAATAAGAAATAAGTGAGAAGACATTCAGATACTACTCGAAGAGAAGACTTCCAAGAAAAATTTCCAGATAGAAGAATTCAACCTGCAAATGAATAGAGTTTTTGAAAATCTTGACAAAATCCAACATTTTTAAACAATACAAAAGTGAGTATAATTTACGATTGACAAATTGACTTGACACAGGTGTAACAATTAATGTTTTTTCAAGGAACAACATTTCTAAAAGTGAAATCGCCAGAACTGAATTGCGTATCAGCCGAAAATAGTACAGAGTAAACAGTCTCGAGAGTTTAGTAACCCAAGAATCTCTTGATCCCAGACTCCAAAATATTCAGAAAATTCTTCAAGTTATTGTGAATAATAGTTGAAATTCAAAGATCTTCGCGTCATAATACTTATTCAGTCTTTGATAAGGAGACAACCACGTGGCTTCGGGTACCTAATCTCTTTCGGAGACAAAGAAGGGAAGCAGTACCCGAGGGAGGACCGCCTCCATACGCCCCTGTCGATGCTGCCCCACCCGCCTTGGAAATAACTTCTCGGACGCGACTCGAAACTGTTCTCTGCAAGTCCTCGGCAGAAGGAGAGAGAGAAAGAGAGAGGGCTTCTAGATCGAGTCTTGTCTTGATAGAGACAGACACAACGGGGAGCAGATAAAACGAGGAGGGAAGGTGAAATAAGGGGCGAACCCTGGGGAGAGAGTGAGATACACAATCATGAAACCAGGAGAGAAAGCTTGAGTGTGTGGAGTGGACTCACACTGCACAATCGAACACGAGTTCCACGAGGCGAGGACGCGCTCACCTCGCACCCGCCCACCATGGGCCTAGCTCGCGTCGTGATAACGCGGAAGGCCTTGCAATCCAGCCTCCACCCACTTCGCACATCGGACTCCACCTAACTCGGGCACTCGCGGGCCAACACGTGCTCTTGAATTGTCCACCTCCCGCCTAATTTACTATTTACTAGCTCAAAAACCAGAGGTTTTCAACAATTTTGCACAATTGTCACCTGAACATTCAATAATTTGAGTCGAGAAAGTGAGTCTTCCTGGTTCTCTGACCTCGAAACTAACAAATTTAGTAGCAGCTGATATATGGAAATTCGAATTAAAACCACGCTAGAGTGCGAGCTAAATGATAGAAACTCCGAAAAATGTCTAACTTCAAACAGCTTCAAAATACATGGAAATGTGAAGATCACAGACCTTGGATTTGAAAGGTTTTAGACGTCTTAGCAACATTCAACAATAGGTCAAATTTTCTACCTGAGATTACAATTCTTCTGACGCGAAGGCAGTAAAGGTTTTCTGATTATAAACAGGACAAAAAGAGATAATAAACTGGAGACCTTGAAGATATAGGAGGAAATGTTTGACTCCAAAAAGTGACTTACCTTGGGTTCGAGTTTCGCTGCTGCCATCCTGGACTCTCAAATAATGCACTTGACTCAAATTTTGAGACTCGTTTTTAAAACTACGCATACAATGCGTTATCAGGTCACAAATCACAATATCCGGAGTTTGACATCTTTCCCGCTTAAAGCAATTTTCAATCAATTTTTTTCACGTCTCGAGAAAGTGGCACCCATTGACGCGCCAGCGCACTGAGTTCTCGACCCGCAAATGCACACACACAATCTTTCTAAATCCACAAAACGATAATTGTTCTAGTCTTTTTTTGGAGTTTAGAATATTAGAGAAAAATACAAGACCGAAGGCGGATTCGCTTTTCCACAGGCGTTTCACGAACCGGCACAATGTGGGATTCCTGAATTTCGTCTCCGTTGTTGACGCGTCCCTCGAACTCTGCTGCCTGAAAGTGGGCTCGAACTGAGTTCCGATTGGGCGCGCCAGTCGTACGAAGAAACGCAGGGGCGTCTCGGACGCCCACCCCTCTAATGTCTATAATAATAACCCCTCCACGATTTTTGCCCATTTTTTATATTTCAGGCTTATAAACCCCAGAAACTCTCGAAATTTGCTATTTCTTACCTGCATCTGTTCTCGCCAACAAATTTTCTTTATTTTTATACCAGGCAGAAAAAATTTTTTTCTTCAAAAAAGAGGGGTACTTTAAAAGATTTTGAAATCTGAAACTCAAAATTTTGACTAATTTTAAGGTGAGTAGAAATTTTTAAGAATTTCAGATTATAAATTTGTTTTATTTAAAAATTTTTTATATTGTGTATTTTATATTATATTTATATATATTATATTATGTATTATGCATTTTTCGATATTTTCATTTATTTTATTTGTTTTTTTTTTATATTAGGTATCCTGGGGCTGAAATGATGTTTTCCTAGGTGCGCCTATAGCTGGGAGGAGTCCACGTAAAATAATACATTTTCCCCTCTCGACCATCTCTGAACCCCACGTGATCGAAGCGGATGATTCAAATTCACTGACAGCCTGTCAGGACTATCAAAATGTTTTCCTAGATTTTTAATTCGCTTCACTTTAGGACCTGGCCTCTATTGTCTTAAAATAATGACAATTGCACATTTTAAATAAAAAAATTAATAACAAAATTTCATAAATTTATCAGTTTTTATATTATTTTCAAAAATATTAATCTCAGACGAAAAGGGATCAGATAAGAATTAGATCTCGAAATGATGCACTTTTTATTTTGAAAAACATATTCCTGCATGACCAGCTGTTTACAAGAAAACTGCAGTACCAGATAATACAGATTTCTTTTCAGGGCGTTGGACCCAAGTGTTATGTCCAAAATTCCATTCTTCATTTTACTCAACGAAAATTACAGATACATATTTTTTCGCTCTGTGGTGATAATCTTTTTTCAACTATAAAACTGCATACAGAGCGAAAAAATATTTAATTTCGATAATTTTTGCATAAAATGAAAAATTCAAAATCTATCTTGAAAATTAATATTTTAATTTTACTTAAAAAATATTTGAATTAGATATTTTCTCGCTCTGTACGCATAATTCTAGTTAAAAATTGATTAATTCTATGGAGGGAAAAAATTCTAAATTTAATATTTGTTGAGTAAAATGAAGAAATCGATTTCCATTAGCTATTTTTGTTTTGTTCGATTTTTCTAAAAAGGGGAGCTCTAAGCCTTCAGTTTTAGTTGAAGCTTTGGGCAATAATTCTGCAGAAGCCACAATATGAATTGTGGAATGCCTATTTTTGACCCCTCGATACGTGCACCTATGGAAAAGAGGCAGGCACCGAATCGTTGGATATGTTAGGGGCTGGAGACCACCTGGCTTTGCTGCTCCCACATCATCGTCCCTCGACCCTTCTGCTATATTCGATGCAAGGCTGTTCAACTTTTCAGAATATAGAATGCAACACCCCTTGTATATTAATTTTTCTTTCATATATTCCCTCTCATAACAGAAAATTTTAAATAATTTTTATCAATTCATCCAAATCCATTTAAAAAAATTGGAATTCTTTAAATTCTTTATCTTATTTAAATTTCTGACAATTAAATACAGTGGTTTAAAAATAAAAGAACAATTCAAAGCCAAAAAAATCTTTTACTTTTTGTGACAATTAAATTTTTTTAATAATAATTTCTATAATTTAAAAAATTTTGAAAAAATATTCTCCACAATTATTCATATTGTGGAAAAGATTCTGAATTTTGTTTTAAAGCATTTTGAGAATAATTTATTTATTTTGATTAAATTCTTTCCTGAGCATAATCAAGTTGAGTTAAGCGGTTACAGAGAAATGAAAGTTCGACCCATCAACCTGAACCCGCCCCTAAACCATTCAACTGGCCTCCAAGAGGGCAAGACAGAGGGGGAATAGAGAAAGAGAGAGAGCTGAACAACCAACAAAACAGAATAAACCAGTGGCGTAACATTCGTGCCTTCTCTTAATAAATTCAATCTATAATAAATATTCAGTTACATAAGTCTAGAAATTTCAAATAATTTCTATAGAATCTAAGTTTAATTTACGACTAATGGAACCAAACTCAAATAAACTTACACATCGGATAAGTAGAATTTCAAAGCTTTTAAAATGAAATATGTAAATTTTTTTCGGCTCTGAGCCAAAAAAATTAGAACGAAGTTTTCGGAAGGGATTTAAAATAAACGACACCATCTAGGAGAGTCATTTACCGTATATTTCATAAATATTGTATGTCGACCAGCGAGAATCAAAATTGTCGTTCGACAAATGTGAAGAATTTCATTTTTAAATAGAGCGATATATGTGTACGTTTGTATGTAAAATTAACAACAAAATAATAATCAACGACAGAAATAACAGACAAACAAAAAATTGAGGCACGCGCGATACCCACAATGTGACCACCAATTGCTCGAGAAATTAACAATTAACGTTATATTTTAACGGGGATGAATTTATGTACACACGTTATTATATTTATATTCAGTGAATTATTTACGATTCGCGATAGTAATAAAAGTTTTATTAAAAAGCGCTCTACGATGATTGGTAACAACAATCTGTCTTTTAAACCTTTTAATGCACAATTCTCAGAAAAGTTATCCCACGCTTTGCATAAATAATATGCATTATAATCAAAAGAGACATTTTATGTTCTTAGACATTATCATAGTTTTTTCTTTCATTTTTAAATCGGTATTTTTTAAGAAAATTCCATCGATGCAATCGAAAATACGAATAAGCAAAATATAATTAAGCATATATAAATAAACAAAATATAATTAAACATAAATGCGCTCTTGTCAGCAAAATAAAATATCTTTTGGTATAAACGTTTGTTATATTTTTCGATCGACAGGTGATTTCTTCTTATAAAATCATAGCAAAATAAAAGCTCGGAAAAATTCAATACATGTAAATAGAAATAAATAACGATATACTTTCGGCATTCCGGGCCATAAAAGAAATTATTAACAATTATTGGCTTATTCGTATCTTTATCGGTAGCATGTTTGATAGACTTTTGAAATATGTGTGGGGGAATCGCTCAATTTAATAGACAAAAGTTAGACTTTTGAGTCCTCGGAAACTTAAAATCCTAAAATAAATAATGTGCAGTGAGTGAGAAGGTATAGGAGGAAAAAAATAGAATAGAGAGAGAGAGAGAGAGAGAGTGTGATTAAACTATTTACGGAGAGGTAATGCGTCTCTAAAAGGGGGTGCGAACAATTATTTCCTCAGGTGACTCTTCACAGTCCACCACCAGATCTCTCAACACTGATCTTCTTCTTGAGGGAATCCTTTTCATGCTGTGCCTCCTCCATCTCTGCCATCCTAGCGAATCTTGAATAAGCCACATGTCCAGATTTGATTGCGGACATCATCTGAATAAAAGAAAAAAAAAGTTAGTTGTAAAATTCTAGGGTCTAGTGTCTACTTCTGTGTTACGCTGCTCACATATGCGATTTGCATTACACTAATTATTATTTCTTGCGGAAAAACTATTTTATTATTTACGTTTGAAAGTTAGCTTTTGTTCTCGAAGAACGAAAAAAAAAAAAATAACATGGCATTGCAATAGGTACAAGTAGAGTTTCAAAATTCCATTAAAATATAAGTTCTCTTAAATTTCAAGAAACTCTTTATAAAAAAATTTGGATAGCTCTTTTCAAACTCGACCTGCAGTTTAGTTAAAAGAATAAATCTTGGAGTCAAATAAAATAATTTAGTAAAATAATAAGCTCAAATGAACGGCAAGCTTTCTTTGACTATAACTCATGAGTTATCAAGCAAAAGGACAAGTCCAGGGTCTTATGTTTGAATTAATTCGAACAAGAAGAATGAACGAAAAAAAAATCTCCGCAACCAGCCATGCTGAACAGACAACAAAAAATCATTTAAAAAAACAGAAAAGCATGCCAAATGAAAAAAAAAAAAATCAAAATAAATTCGAAATTAAAGAGCCAGTCGATCACAGACTGTTTTGTTTTTTTAAGACAATTTCAGTGATTGGAATCATGTTAGAAATCATGTCTTTGGATTGAATCGAAACCTATATATTTCTACGATTCGGATATCAAATTCGAAAAAATCGAGTTTTATTTTGAAAACAGATTATTTTTTAATAATTTTAAATAATCCACTTAAAAATACTCAACTCCAGTTTTTGATAAACCTTTAAAAGAGACTGTGACTATTAGCGCATGCTTTTAGCAGCAGACAACTTGGAACGATCTAAACTTGACGCTTCAAAATCTAAATGTAGTCTAAAGTTCTATGAGGACGGTCACAAAAGGTTGAGGTGAACTCAAGGTAATTAGTGCACAGTGCAAACTGAAAGAGAATAACAAATTTCGATCATTGAGTCCAGTTCGACGTGGAACTTAAGATCGAAGAAAGAAATCCGTTAGAGCCTTTATCAACATTGACAGACCTGAAGATATTCGTCCAGTTCGACTTGACCGTTCATATTAGTGTCGATTTCGCGAAGAATTTCGTGCAGCTCTTCGCCAGGAACGTCCTTGTCGCCAAAAAGCTGCACAATGGAAAAAAACCGATTTGTTAACATTATGACAATATCAGATTACCTGGAGATAGTCTTGAAGCTCCAATTGGCCATTGTAGGAGAGATCGATTTCGCTCAGTAAATTGTGCATCTCGGCCTCGTGCAGCTTTATACCGAGTGCCTAAATTTTGAACAAGTGACGTTACGTGAGATAATTAAGTTTACTTTGCATTAATACCAAAGAAAATTTTAAAAACTGTAGCGCTCCACTCTCCTGGAAATTTCATTAGTGAACTTCAAAGGGAGAGACAGTCTGAAAGATCTCTCAATATTTTTTGCTAAATGGTTTAAAGCAGATTAAATAAAGTCTGTTAGCGAGAAATATTGAGAGAAATGACTGTTTTCAACACGTCTCCTAATGATTCTGAATATGAATACTATGCAAACCTTAAGACCCCTTCGAATATCGTTAATAGAAACGTATCCTTTGCGATCTTTGTCGATGATTTGGAAGCGCTTGATGTACAACTGTATTTCGTCTTTGGTGAGATTGATGGGAATCTTGTCTCGTGATGCGCGATTCACAACTTGTCCCATTTCGTTGGCAAGGAATTCGCTGGCTTCCTTTTGTTGCTTCTTTTTCTCTTCAGCTGACCATTTTAATTCCTCGGCCATAATGTCTATGATGGCTGGGAGAGCTTCCTGAGCAGCTTGTACGTTCAGGAAAGCGAGTCGCAAACGTCGAGCGATCATGTCGATTGCTGTTCTTGCATATTCTCGGCATCCATATCGAATCTGCAATTTAATAGCATTTTAATTTTTAGAATTATGTGCATAGGAGCGAGAAAGTATCTAATTCAAATATTTTTTTAAGTTAAATTAAAATATTGAATTTTTAATTCTTCGTTTTATGCAAAAAGTATTATAGTTAAATATTTTTTCGCTCTGTACGCAGTCTTAAATTATAAAAAAGATTAGTGCTATAGAGCGAAAAAATATTTAACTATAATGTTCGTTGAGTAAAATGAAGAATGGAATTTTCATCTTAATATTTGGGTCCAACGCCCTTAAAATAATTTATTTAGACTCATTTTGTCTTTTAAAATAATTTAATAAAAGTGTAGTGATCCCACCTCGGCGTCGATGTAAGGGAACTCAGGGTGTATTTTTTTGCCGATAATCGGCCAACGTTTGCCGGTGAGAGAAGCCATTTTCGCTACTGCGAAGGCACGATCTCCGTAGCTTTTTGCTAAGTGTTGAGCAACTTCACATTCGAGTCCGAAATCCTGGACCAATCGAATGTACATTGTTGGTGTCCAACCGTGAGCTCCTTCCAAAAGCATTCCATCAGTTTGGCATGGTCTCTCTGGTTTCAGGTCGCTTGCTAAAAAATTGATTAAAAGAAAGATTAAAGTTTTATAAAACTTGTGATTTTAATTTTTTTAATTCTGAGGCTAGACGATACAAGGTTACAAACCTTTAATGGCAGCGTCAATTGTCTCCATTGCCATTGCACGGTAAGTGGTCCACTTTCCACCAGCAATTGTGACTAGATTTGTTGGGCTAACGTGAACAATGTGATTACGAGCGAGAGACTGCGTGTTTGGTTTATTTGGATCAGAAACCAAAGGTCTGATTCCACTCCAAGCAGAGAGCACATCACCACGACGCACTTCCACGTCAGGGTTCAAATAGTTTTTCACCTCTTGCAGAATAAACATAATCTCATCCTCTGTTGGTTTTGGATTGTGAGTTATCTGACAAGGAAGATCTGTTGTTCCGGCAATAGTTTGCTTCTGCCAGGGCAGGAAGAAAATTACTCTACCGTCACTCGTCGCTGGATCAAGTAAACCCATCTGGTCTGGACTGTAGATTAATAATTATAAAATTTTTATTTAAGCTTTAAACTTAGCCGTTTTGTTCTAATTTATTTTCAAGTATAAATTATATATATCGACCTGTAATATCCAGGGAGGACAATATGAACGCCGGAAGATGGACAACAGATTTCAGGTGTACTGGCATCATCCATTTTTCGAATACTGTCTGTAAAAGGACCTGTCGCATTGATAATTGATTTTGCTTTCACGTCGAATTCCTCGCCTGTCAATTCGTCTCTCACGCGACAACCTGTAAGAACTCTCTTTCCATCCTGTAATAAAAAAGAGTGGATATTTTTAAATTATTTTTAAAATAATACGGTATTTCAATTTCATAATAAATGGTATAAAACTCACTCGATCTAAACCTTTGTGAAGGTTCAAAACATTAACGTGATTGACTACTGTAGCTCCATGTCGTGAAGCTGTAAGAGCAACTGCGAGATTCATTCTTGCATCGTCTTGTTGACCTAAAACATACAAATTAGAATTAAAAATTAATTGGAATTGAAATCAGCCAAATTTAATGATATACTTAGAAATGAAGAGAACATTTCTAGATTTATTTTGAAAGAACTTACCATCGTAGTAAACAATTGCCCCAGTGAGTTTGTCACCCTTCAACATAGGGAATAATTCTAGTGCATTTCGTTTACTGAGGTAGTACGAAGATTTTACAGTCTTGCTACCAGCCACAAGATCGTACATCTTAATACCGAACCAATAATATGGTATCTGCCACCATCTGTGACAAAATATGTAAATTATTATTAATGTTAAAATCGAGATAAAGAGTGTAAGTTCTCTAAGGAAACAATCAGAGTGACTCACTAGTCATTTTACGGTTTTCAACAATTTCGAAATGCAAATAGTTCTAAATTCAGAATTGAATAATTTTAAATTTCGACCAATTTCAATGATAGGCTTTAGAATGAAAATTGATTGATCTCTAATAAAGAATAATATTTATGTGCATTCTAATTTTAATTAATTAAATAAGGTATTTACTCTTTAGTTAATTTCTAATTAATAAATAGATTTAAAAATCCAATTTTTATCACTGAAAGACAGAATTTTCTCAAGTAGAATGCACTTTAATAAAAGTGTTGGCTGATCCATATCTCAGCACGTGCAAGATAACATGAAAACCATTTATCTTAATCTGTACCTATACGTACGTGTAGACTGGCAACATGATGGGCAAAGGATGAGCAAGGTGGGGAGCACTATGAAGCATTGCAGCTCGTTCGTGTAGAGCTTCTTTTACCATTTTGTACTGCTCCACATCGAATTGCATAATTGCCTTTTGTAAATATCGCACTCCACCGTGAATTAATTTCGTACTTCGTGACGAAGTCCCTGATGCAAAGTCATCAGCCTCTATCAAAGCTGTCTTTAGACCTGTAAAATAGATTAGAAGTTAAATTGATACCATCTTCTCATTCGGAAGAAATCGCAATTTGAAAACAATCTTAGTGTCGAAAAATATTAATTGATAGTCATCCAAATTGGATATCATCCAAATTTTTAAGCACTAGGAGTGCTTTCTAATTTTTGTTTTTATTTTAGAATTTAGTAAACTTTAAGGGTGTCGGTGCCAAGTTCTAATCTAAAAACTCAATTTCTTCATTTTACTCAACAAATATTAAAACTGGAATTTTTTCCCTCTGTACAATTAATTAATTTTTAACTATAATTATGTGTACAGAGCGAGAAAATATCTAATTCAAATATTTTTTAAGTAAAATGAAAACATTCAATTTTGAAGTTAGATTTTAAATTCTTCGTTTTATGCAAAAAGTATCGAAATTAAATATTTTTTCACTCTGTATGCAGTCTTATATTTGAAAAAAGATTAGCGCTACAGAGGGAAAAAATATTTATCTATAATTTTTGTTGAGTAAAATGGAGAATGGAATTTTAAGTTGACCTCTTGGGTCCAGTGCCCTTAAGTATAAAATATTTTAAACTGTGGTGAAAATTTAATGCTTTACCTCGCGTACAAGCGTCGAGAGCACATCCTGCACCTGTTGCACCCCCTCCGATTATAAGGACGTCGTAAGTTTCTCCAGATTTGAGAGTTTTCAGTTGTTCTTCTCTTGATGGAAGAGGTCGTTTTGTTGGTTTCGATACTTGCTCTGCATGTACCTGTAATTAAAGAAAAATTTCAGAACAAAAAGCAATTTGTGAGTTTGAGAGCTATATATACTTTAATTTTCTCATCCCTCTCATCAATAATGTTCGATTTCATTTTATAAAAATTCTTTCATTAACAAAGTCACAATAAGACAATCACAAATGTGTAATAAAGTAAACTTGATTACTCTGAAACAGTAAATAGAAAAAAGAACGTGGAACTTTCCTGATTCATTTCTCAGTATCAACACAGAAAAAAATGAGTGGAAACTTTCAGTTCTTTTCTGAGTTTAGAACTCTGACGCAATTATCAATTAAATTGTATGGTATTCTATAATGAAAATCGATTGCACGTGGTGAAAAGTGAATTATCACGCCTTCAATGATTGATCAGGTGTATCAAATTCGTTTCAAGTATTTATTACATAACATCTTCATTTTGCTTATCTTCAATACCGATGGAAATTGGTAACGATTTTTATATTTCATTCATACTTTTAGGCTTCTTGGATAGAATATGTTATTTCACAACCAGGCTAATTTGTGACTACATTTCGCAATCACTACTTATCTGTTGTTGCTTCAAACTGAATTGTACATCAATAGCTAGTAGTAATTTCACAGGATTCCTTAATCAATAATGTAAAATTTTTTTGGGAATATTATTTTACTTTCAGAAAAAGGAAAAATAATTTTAAATGGAATATGTTAAAAATAAATAATGAATTACCAAATAATTCACTCTCTAAAAATATAAAAAGAAATTAAGAGGAAATAAAAAAGTGAATTAAATTTTCAGTAAAAGTATATAACACACATCGATAAAGAACATTTCTTGTGACTAATGAGACACGAGAAAGTCTGAACACTTGGCAGTTTTGACTGGTTCAAACCGGAACTAGCTTCAAGCCATTAGTTTGAAATAAACTTAATATTAAATTGCGAAATTGATAGTTTAGGATACAAAATATTATAAATAATTTTTTTTGTAGTTTAAAAAAAATTATGAACTTCTCACAAATTGGCAATAGTTCAAATTCCAGATTTAATCGAATATTATAAAGTTCAGAAATATTTCATATGGAATTAGTGTTTTTATATGAAAATTTAAAAAGAAAAAAGATGAGTGTGTCATCAGGTCGTGTTTTCAACCTTAATTTAAATGCGTCTACTATATTTAGAGAATCTATAATTACTAGCAGTGCATCTGCTACCTTGATTGCAAATAGATTCACTATAAGTGTCTCTATTGCTAATTTAATACTATTTACAATTAAAGGAGATAAATTTCTTCCAAAAAGGTTCGATATTCTCTTTCTAATAAAAATTTATTCTTCATTTGAATAATACTTAATATTCCATAAATGATGAACTAAAAAAAATAATCATTATGTATAAATTCAAACCAATTTAATGTTAATTGAATCTGTTTTTTTCAGACGGAAGAAACTAAATTAAATGATAATTTATGACAGAGATAAAATAAATCTCGACAGATTTGATTTGCTGAGTAGTATAGAAGTTGTAGAAATTAAAATAAAAAAAAAATTCGATCAGTAAATTTCCGATGAAGAAAGTTGCGAAAAAGTTGATTAGAGTTATTCTCAAAGACTTCGGATTTTTATCATTATACTATTGATAAATTGCGAAATGTGATATTTATCCTAAAGTCTATAATTGACTGAAAGACGTACTTACGGAGTTGTCGGTTATGAGGTAGTAGTTTGTAAGGGCACCGGCTCCTACAGCACTTGCTCCTGCTACCAATAATCTTAAGGATGCCATTCCTAATCTCAATGTATGAAACTCTTACACTGATCTGAAAAATAAATTAAATAAATAAATAATAAAATAATAAATAATTAATATAATACAATTCCAATTTCCAAATGAAATACAAATTCAATTTTTAACTTATTTTGCTCTTTGAAAAGTCTTCATCAACCTTTAGTTTTAAAAGTCGAAAGAATATTTGTGCTAAACGTACAATGTACAGACTAAAAAAAGATTGTAATTATTATAGTCTTACTGATCGTTAAAGTGAACGTTCGACCTTGAGGAATTGATTCTAAAAAGTTCAAATATTTCAACGATTCTGTATGTGAAGATAAAATTCCTTCCTTTTTATATTGAAAACTTGGGTTTTGGGATTTTTTTCTTCTGATTTCGCACTTTTCTCTCAAGATTTGTAGAAAACTTATGAGCACGTGAATGAACGTCAGACAACTCCCAGACTTCGAGACGCCGAATAATTCAGTATCGATTAAATATCCTAAATGCACTATACTTTACATTTCAAAAGCTGTGGTAATATTTCTATCAAAAATTGTAAAATGAAAATTAATTAGATCAAGTTGAAAATAAAAAATGTCCATTCGTATTGAGTATACAGGTGTAACTTTTTTCTTCTCAGGTTTTGGGCGAACGAAATACCGTTGCTGAATAAGCAGTGATGATAATCGCACATGTGAGTATCACGTGACTACAAAATACTCAGGTAGTAAAGCTATTTTTACTTCAATTTTAAGTCGCCCGATTTGCAGCAAAAAATTGACTTATTTATTTAGCGATACAATAAGAATTTTTGATTAACTTCCGAAAGTTACTAACCACGTCTAAAAAAATCAATAGATTTTAATCAGTCCAACATGTGTGGAAAAGAAAAGAGAGAGATTTGAATTTAAATCCGCAAGACTTTACAAAGTTAAAAATATCACAAGCCGTCAATCAATTCATTTTTTATTAATTTTATATAATTATATATTTTATAAACTATATAATTTTATATAATATAAAAAATTAATCTAAACGAACCCCTAATGACCTCTAATGTGAGGATTATTCATAAGGAACACAACAACAAATTATCTTGTCATACCACATTCGTTGAATATCAAAAAACTACGACGTATAATTTTGACTCGGGTCCAAAATATGAGCACGAGCTGGTGCTTTGCTAATTACTTATTGTCAGCTCTGCTGTGGACTCCTTCCAAGGAATGAATTCCTAATCTCACATTGTAAAATCGGTATTTGACTTACTCCAATCTATATCCCTGCGTTAATTTTTTAATAGAAAATTGATCGTATTAAATTATTTGAATTCTAGACATTAAAATTGTACATTATTTCAGCTCGTATTTAGTTTACTTTTTACTTCGTTAAACCTTTGATTGTAGTAATAATTATTGTACATTTTAATATTTTATCAATTAATGCAGTTTCTTATATAATAAGTGACTTTTAACCAAGTTTATAAGAATTTTAAAGCAACACGTGATTACTAATTACTGGCACGTGATGCTCGTAAGTTTCTGTAAGATATTTAATTTAAAATTTCCAAGTTTAATAATAAATGTTGGCAGAGAGAAGAGACTTTCTTTAAATAAAGTATATACTCGTAAGCTCCCAAGGAAACAGTTACTTTTTCTATTTTTCGGAGTCGGATTACAAGTTATTCGTGAAGATTTTCGCGGTTTTAAAGTCTCGAGTTATAAGGAAGTAAAAATAACCGCATTTCTCGAGCATGTACAATGTAACCAGATAAATAAATGTTAAATAGTTCATATAATTGCCAAAGAAAAATTTGGCATTGGGACCCTGAAGTAAAAAATCACACTAATGTCGAATCAGCTGAGTAGTGATGAGTAGTGTAAAGTGCTACTGATACTGAGAAGTGATGACGAATATAGTAAGCATTATAATACTATATGCAATCATGTAGACCTTGGCAAACCCTCTGAGCACGTGGGATTATGTAACACACAGTCTGACCCGAGTCAACGTCTGAATCATTTTTTCCTATAGACAAGATGATAAAAAATTGCAGAAAATTTCAAGACTTTCTTCCTCACTCACATTGACAATTTTAAATACCATTATTGCTAATTATTCTTATTTAAAATATTGTTTCAGCACATGATCCAAGTTTTTCTATTTTCTATCTTGATAAATCGGAAAATTAGAAACAGGAAACATTTTGGATCTTCAAAAATCAAATTCTTCAAATTTCCAAATAGAAAATTCCTCATGACTAGTTCAAAGACAAAGTCGGTGAGTGTCGCAATGTTGAATTAAAATAGAGCCGAGTCCCGTGCCAAACGCTTCTACATGTCACTTATACAAGTCTTTTATGTCGAAAAATGCTGGATTTCAACGGGGGCTCATGACCTTGCTTCGTTCTAGCACGTGTCTTCCGGAACAAGATAAACTTCATAATTAATTTTCCTGCCAAAAAATCATCTTTTAGTAAAATCGTTATTCCTTAACTAAATTATTCACTGATGTAACACATTGCTCAATTTGACCTTGACTACATTGTCTAATTACGATAATTTGTATAGATAAAACGGCATTAGGCACATAGTCAAGCTTTACCAATGCACTTAGTTAAATTATCGATTGGGTTACAGCCCCAATGAAAGAAAAAGTTATGTCTCAAACTTCAAAAACCAAATTAATGGACAGCAACAAAAACCTATATTGAACCTTCAACCCTCGTTAGAAAAAGGGAGAGAAACCTGTTACAATAAATCGAATACAATATTTTATTTGACACATGACGTTATAGGAAGAAAGCTCGAAGATTTTGAGAAGTGTTAATTGTTACTGAAGGGGCTAAAAGGGTTCAAACAATTGAAGTGCTTATAGATTTTATAATTTATTTAAAGGGCTCGACAAAATTTTGATTATAGTTGATTGGTGTTAAACAGTAGATCTGATTTTGTAACTTACAGTGGCATGAATTCCTCCTAGATTCTTTTCACGTCAAATTTTTTAGGAACCAAATACGAAACATAACTTCCAAGTAAAACACTTCACTCGTTGACCCGAGTTTTAACACTTTTCACTGAAAAATTGACAGAAGTGTGACCAGCAGACCAGGTAGTTTGCGGTAGCCAGGCGGTAGGAGTGACTAACAAAGTTACTCCAAGGAATTAATTTCAGTATCAAGTGTAGTTATAGACGACACTAGCTACAGAACAACGTTTGTCCCTACCAGCCACAACCACCCGGTGCCAAAATTCGACGATTTGCGACTGCAAATGCCGACAAAATTTTATTGCTTAACTTAACTGTTCAATCACGGATCATAAAACGCAAATAGAAATGAAATGTCAAAAGCAAAAAGCTCTCGCACCGAAAAGATGGCGCCACTTTCCAGTGTTTCCTTTTTTATCTTTTTGAATGGAAATTAAAGTTTTTATAGACAGACAGAGTTAGTTAATATGAATATATTTATATTTTGATAGCTTGTCCTTTATTTTGACTTATTTATTATGTATAACTTGGGGAAAGTGAGAGAACTAATTTGAAATTCGCGGTCAAAGCACTTGTGAACCTGAACTTTGCGATTGATTATCGATTATCGAAATTTAACCGCGAAAGTCAAAAGAAAGAACGAACAATTTATATATTTTTCCTCAATTGATTAATATCCCAAAATTAATTTTATTTCTAAAAAATAATATATTAATGATTAGCAAAACAGTAAGTTTATCCATACTAAATTTTAAATATTTTTCCGATTGAGATTTAATAAAATAATATTAAAAAGGATATCTTCGAACGAGAAAAGATCTGTGTCTAATTTAAATTGGTTAATTTTATTTACATCTGTTTATGTCTTTACTCACATACATTTTTTTCCGTATCAGCCGAACATACATTTTTTACATTTACTGGCTTTCAATTTTTGTTGAATTTCCATTAGAGCTATATTAATTGTAAGTTATTTTAACTTAACTATAATTATAAACTAGAAAAAGTTTTAACTATACGTATCTTTATACACATATGTAATAAACGTATAATCATCAGTTTCGATTCAAATTGTTTTTCAGCTTAAATAAAACGACGTCTAGCTTCGAGATCCATACATAATATACATTTAATGTAAAATTTGTCCATTTATCAATTATAGAATGGATTATACGTGACCCAATGAGCTCTGGTTTGATCAGCTGCCGACTGATGAGATGTAAAAATACTTTTGAATACGTCAGAAGCTTTTGGATCTTTAGCCACGCTATAATCCTCTTTCGTTTTTTTATAAGCCGAATCTTCAACTTTAATCGGTTGTTTAGAGCAGCTAGCTTTCTCCTCTCGTTTTACCTTCTTTTTGGGAGCCTCCACTTCTTCTTTATCATCAGAAGCCGTTTCTTTCTTTATCTTCTTTTTCAAAGATTTTCTTTCAGCTTTCCTTTCAGCTAAATGCTCTTCCATTTTCTTTAAATCCTCACCAACAGCATTCATGATGACAATATCCTTTTCTTCGAAAGGCGTCTGGCACTTATGACACGTCTGCAATAAGCAAATTATATTATAATATATTACTAAATTTCGAGTTCGATAGAAAATTGATAAAGAATCGAATAAAAGTACTTACATTAGTTTTAATTTCTTTGAGCGCTCGTTCACTCATAACGCAGCCGCATGTCCACAGAAAGCAAAACTTATATTTTCCACTCATTTCCAAACCAATGATAGGACAAATATAAGGGCTTTTTCCTCCATCCACATAGCAGTCTCCTTTCTCGATTTTTGCCCCCTCAAATGCAGGATTCGGCGATAGATTAAGATTTTTTACATCTTTTAGACTCTTTATATGTGCTGCTGTCTCTGGAAGCATTGTTCTATCCAAAAGCCCTTCCAAGACGGCTTCTTTAGAATAAAGACGACCCAAGCCGCAGGCAACGATTGGAGTTTGTAAAGGTAACTGTTTTATAGAGCAATGTTTCCATCTGAATGCTAATTCAGCCTCTTTGTCTTTCTGTAAATTGAATAAAGGGTATAAATATAAAAATTTCTTAAAATTTTTCAAGGACATACGGAAATCCTATGATAACGTAGAGATTCTATCTAGATAATTCTGATGATTCTGAGTAATTCGACAAAACTGATTTGATACATTGCTACATTAATTTCTTCATAAAGCTAAACAATATTTACAATACGGCATTTGAAAAACAATGCGACTACACGTCCGGCTAGACGGACGTTTTTGACAAAATTAATTCATCCGGCTGCAGTACAGTGTACACTGTCAGTAGCCGGACAAATTTATCTAAAATAATTCGTCCGGCTACAGCCGAAAGTCGAATTTATTTAATAAAATTTGTTCGGCTATTGACATAAATAATAATTGTGACCGCATTCTGCTAATAAACTGAGAAATGATTAATTCGTCTATTTATTTTTATGGTCGTTCTAAATTGTTATTTTTATTTATATTATACTTAGACCCCGCTCATCGAATTTCGTCACTTATTCGATTCTATTAATTCAAGTTATATTGAAGAAAAAAAGGAAGAAGGGGAATATCATTATCTCTACACTAATTAAGAGGCGAATTCAAAGTAAAGAAATAGAGGGAAAGCTGTGAAGACGAAATGTCGATCGTGGATTCTAATGTATGTAAATCTGTTTTTTTTTTCTTTATTTTTCTATATAGAAATTGTAAAATATTTGCATATTTCAATCAAAATTGTATAGCAATATTTTCAGGATTTATAAAGAAGACTCCAAATAATCATTTGGAGTCGGTTGGGTTTTTCCGGGGAAGGATTAAATATAGTAATATATCCTAATTATAATTAGGATTTGTTGGGGCTAAGCTATTCAAATATTTGTTTACAGCAAGTTCAGGAAAACCGGAATTTGTAAAATTTAGAACGTCGACCATTACAATGAGCGCAGTTAATGAGGTGCATACCTGGAGGTAACAGAGGGTAATAAATCTAAGTATTAGGAACATCCGGAAATACACAACTTTTGTTTAAAACATTAAAATTACCAATATATAAAATGTTCCCTTCTTTGTTCGTTTTTTCCTTTCAATATAGCTTGCATTAATAGAATCAAATAAGTGATGAAAATCGGTCAGCGTGGTCCAAGTATAATCTTTGACGCACTTAGGCATTTAATTTAAATGCTATAAAATTAATATTATTTGAATATAAAATATAAATAAAAATTTAGAACTACCGCCATAACAATAAAAAGATGAACAAAATACTTTTCACTTTATCAACAGAATACGGGCACAATTATTAATTATGTCAATAGCTCTGTCAATAATAGCTGAACAAATTTTATTAAATAAATTCGTCCGGCCATTGAAATTATACTGTAGCCGGATAAATTTTTATTTAATATTCATTCGTCTAGCTGGACGTTTAAACACTTCGTTTAAAAAATACAATAATGGAGCTTTTTTAAGATGAGAATCAGAAAAAAAACACAGTTTTTTCAAGTAAACATAACCTAACCCAAATATATTTTTAAAATAATGCAGTAAATTTTGTATATACCTGTTCAGGCTTTTTCTTTAGCCTAACCAGCTCATCTCTCCGAGGAATAGTGCCACCATCACAACCCATGATGCAGAACTTTAATATTATATTAAATAATATATATAATATGCGAGAATTACAAACGAAGTGAACTCAACTCGACTCCCTACTCTCTAGTCTCTCAAAGTCTCATAGTCTTGGGTAGTTCGCGAACGACCTAGGTGAGAAGAGCGCTCCTTTAGGTGAACTATGCGAACTAGATCGTCGATGATCTCGATCTCAGTTCTTTATATATACTATATTTATTTTTTAGCGACCGCTCTATTATGGATTGGCGCTGCATGGTCAACCAGCTGATTTATTTTTCCTTTCCTTCCCGAATTCAAAAGTTGTATCTACACTCCTATGTAAAAATGTCAGCCCAACCTTGCTTTTTGATTTCCATTAGAATGTCTATTAAAAAAAACCTAACGAACTAAAGAACTAAAAGAGCGAACTAGTTCGCCGTAGGACTGCGAACTAAATTGAGCGCTCCCAATGACGACCGACTATGCCCAAGACTAAAGTCTCAAAACTCAAACACGATAAACAAATCCAACTCCTCCAAAAGTCCAAAACAGAGTTACGTTCGTTACGTTCAGAGAAGGAGTAGCGGGAGTAACCAGGGACGAATTTACTATAGGGGCCATTGGGGCCATGGCCCCCACCAATGAAGTAAGAACGTTTGTCACATATAATGCTTCTCAATTTGGAAAACGACATACATCGTAATTCGCAATATGAATTGTGATGATATTGTTACATTTTATCCTTGTTTATTTTCAAAAAATTTTAGGGGCCCTCACCAAATGCTGGCCCCAAGGCCCCCACAAATCCAAATACGGCCCTGGGAGTAACACTAAAGACCAGGGATGGGTAAGTAAAATACCCTAGGTAAATCGCGGTAAATTACATGGTTTTTTACAGTAATTTACTAGGTATTTTACGTCGAAAACACCAAATTCATATGGAGTGTGGGGGTTTTCTACGTAAAATACGTAATTTACCATAAGTAGAAAACCATGTATTTAAGGGTGTCGTCCTATGGTAGCAGAAAACGCAAAGCAGAAAATCATTAGAGTGAAAGAGAGAGAAAATCTATCTGTCTCTTTCACTCATAATTTCACATTCCTATCTCGGCACCATACGTAAAAAACTTCGAGTGATGGCCAGGGTTGCACGGTTACGCGTAACTCGGACTTTTATATGTATAATACGTATTTTACGTATTATACGTAAAAAATGTAATAAATGTATAAAATGGCGGATTTGAAAAGAGTTTGGGGGGAAAAGAGCATAACATAACCTCAATTATTCAAGAATTAGGTTATGTTTACTTTCTAAATATGAAGCGCAGTCGCCATCTTGAAAACGTAAATTACATGTAAAAAACTAGAGACGTAAATTACGTACGTAAATTACGTCAAAAACCTCATGTAATTTACTTTAGGTATATTACGTGTGCAACCCTGGTGATGGCCAAAATACACGCTCGCCGAAGTGTCGAAACGTTTCCGTGTTTACATAAGAGTAAAAGAGATGGAGAGTACTTATTGTCCAATTTTTCATGCTCTATCTCTTTTACTCTTATGTGAACGCGGAAACGTTTCGACAATCGACACTTCGGCGAGCGTGTATTTTGGCCATGACGCGTCACTGCACAACCCAGTAGTGGGACTCCGATGCCGTGAAAGTTTTCGAATTCGAACGGACCTCTCTTTCTAACGCCTTAGGATAGAAAGAGAGGTCCGTTCGAATTCGAAAACTTTCACGGTATCGGAGTCGCACTACAGTGCTCTCAAAGTTGGCTCCCTGCGCGCGCAGCATGTGTTGGCTTCCCACTGGAGAAATTCTGCCATTGGCTGATTTATTTCGATTTTGAATCACGCGCCACATTACAGCCAATGGCAGAATTTCTCCAGTGGGAAGCCAACACACACTGCGCGCGCAGGGAGCCAACTTTGAGAGCACTGGCACAACCCTGCCAAAGACTACGATAAACAATTGATAAACAGATAAACCAAAGCATTTTTATTAAGGCATATTAGGATAATAATGATTTCATTAAAAACGTATATGGATTATGGAAAGATATAATAATATACGATAATATCTTTGACTGAGCTAACGAAGAATTTAGCAGGCTTGAACTGTTTTGGACTTGGAGTAGCTTGAGCTTTATACAGTATATATATATATATATATGAGCTCCCCCTCCCTTATTCCTTTTTCAGTCAATTCTTAACGTGTATAAGGTGAACATTTTTTCCATTTTTGTATATTTCTCTTAATTCACACGCAGATTTCAATTTTTAAATATTTTTAACGTGAGAATCCTTCATCCCTTTGTTTCCTATAATGTCTCGATATGAATTTTTAAAAAAAATATTTTAAATATATCCATTTCTTTCATGTTGAACAAGAATTCTAACCTCTCTTCTTTCATATCTTTTTCTGTATCCGAATGTATGTCAAATCCTATAAACGGTCTTGTTTTACTTTCCATATGAATTTAACTCTGAAAAGTAGTGTTTTTTATGTAAAAAAGAAAAATTTCTAGTTGTAATTTTCACGTGTTTGGTGTTTACCTATTCGTGTCGATTTTGTAGTTATCTATTTTTGTAAACGTGTAGATTTTCTATCTTTTGATTAAAGAAGTCTTTTTAATACTTATTATTTTTACAGTGACTGCACAATGAAGCAGATTGTTACTAATCAAACAGTCAAAATCCCGGAAGGGTTGACAGTTTCTGTCAAGTCTCGACTTGTAACCGTCAAGGGACCACGAGGAGTCTTGAAAAGGTCTTTTAAACATCTCGCTCTTGATATTCGTGTAAGTAACTCAACTGTTTGTAATTTATTACAAAAAATTCTTTATTTTAGATGTTTTTCAAGCTTAAGGACGTTGGATCTAAGTTCAAATCTAAAAATTCGATTTCCCCATTTTACTCAACAAATATTAAATTTGAAAATTTTTCCCTTTGTAGGATTAATCAATTGTTAACTACAATTATGCATACAGAGCGAGAAAATATTTATTTCAGATATTTTTTGAATAAAATAAAAATATTAAATTTTGAAGTTGGATTTAAAATTTTTCTTTTTATGCAAAAAGTATTGAAATTAAATATTTTTTTGCTCTGTACACAGTCTTATATTAAAAAAAAGATTAATGATACAGAGCGAAAAAATATTTATCTATAATTTTCGTTGAGTAAAATGGAGAATAGAATCTTTTGCTTAACACTTGGGTCCAACGCCCTTAAGAGTGCTGGACCCAAGTGTTAAGCTCCAAATTCCATTCCCCATTTTACTCAACAAAAATTATAGATAAATATTTTTTCGCTCTGTACGCATAATTCTAGTTAAAAATTTATTAATTCTACAAAGGGAAAAAATTCCAAATTTCATATTTGTTGAGTAAACCGAAGAAATCGAATTTTTAGATTAGAACTTCACTCCAACACCCTTAATAAGTATCAAAATAATAGTAAAGTTTGATATTTCTAAAAACTATTTGTAATTACAATTTAAACTTTGCGTCATTGGAAAATTACGAAAAAAGGCAACACATTGGTGTGAATTCATTCTTTGAAATAAATTTTTTAAATATATAATCGTAAAAAAATTTTTAAACTTCGAATTGTAACAACATTTTGGAGTCTCAGAATAAAACTATTTCCAGTCAGAGTGGACATTTCTTTTCGAATTCTATGATAAGATTACAGATTTTATAAATAAAGCTTCGAATCGATTTGATTTAAAAAATACCATAATTCTTAATTTTTATAAAAAACACAAATAACTATTCAATGATGATTTGGTGGATTCCCCTTCATTTAATTATAAATGATTAATCCTCTACTGATTACATAATATCTACAACATCCAATTTCCCAATAAAATGAATCAATCTAACGAAAAAACTTGCGTCTTTTTCAGATGGTCTCGCCTAAACTCTTGAGAGTTGAGAAGTGGTTTGGAACTAAGAAAGAATTGGCAGCCGTACGCACAGTCTGCTCTCATATAGAAAATATGTTGAAGGGCGTTACGAAGGGATACCAATATAAAATGCGAGCTGTATATGCTCATTTCCCTATTAACTGTGTTACTACGGAGAATAATTCGATTATTGAAATTCGAAACTTTTTAGGCGAAAAATTCATCCGAAGAGTTAAAATGGCACCGGGAGTAACGGTAGCCAATTCCACAAAACAAAAGGATGAGCTCATCCTTGAGGGAAACTCTCTAGAAGATGTATCACGATCGGGTGAGTTCTTAATATAATTTTATTAAAAAATACCTTAGAACTTTATTCGTTCTCTTTATTATATCCTCTAAAGTAAATTGTTAAATTATTTGTTGTCAGTTGTCTGGTTTATAAAAGATATTTACTTATTTAAATATTTTTCCTAAAAGGTAATTCATATTAGGAGAAGATTATTAATGAGTATTATCTTTTTACAGCTGCTTTGATCCAACAATCGACGACAGTGAAAAATAAGGATATCAGAAAATTCTTGGACGGTCTTTATGTATCTGAAAAAACCACTGTTGTACAAGCCGATGAATAAACCTTTTGTGCAGTTTTTTTAACGATTATATCTTTTCTATTTATTCCATTCATTGCAAAGTTTAATTATAATGAAAATTATGGAAACAACATGTTTTATTTCCTCCAACACTCCAGAGTTCCCATTCGCGAATAATTTTCTTGAAGTAAAAGGATTAAATTGAATTGTGGTGTTTCGTGAATTTTAATTTTACTTTCTTTCATACCTTTTTAACAAGAGAAAAAGTTATGAAGCTATAAAAAATTATGTATCACACATCGAGAAAAGACTAAATCGGATTTATAAAGTACGAATTGTGAAATAATGTTACTGAAGATTCTGAAAAAAACATAATTTTTATTAGTCAAAAATCGAAATTTTTAATTAAAAAATGCTTGATTATTCACATAAAATAATAATTTACCTGTTTCCTTGGCATTCTATAAGAATCTCTTGATAATGCCAATATCATACTTCACTTGTAAAGTAATATACAAGTAAAAAATGAAATTTTTCCATCTTTGTGATAAATGAATTTGAAATGTCTTAAGACATACCGGATGACCAGATTCTTACTTCCGGTTGGATTTGTATTTGCTTATATTTCGCGGTCACTTAGAATCCTAGAATCAAGAGAGAAATCTTTAAAAATCTGGTAAAATTCTCTAAATATTGTTGGAATCCCCTTTAATGTTTTAAATTATCTGAAAATCTTTGGAATTTTCTGAAATCTTTTATAATTTGTTGAAATCCTATAAACAATGTTTAAATTCCTTGAAGCCACTTAAAGCTTTAAATTTCTTTTAAATTTTTTGAAATCTTTTAAATTCCTTTCAATCCTCTACAATATCCTAAAATATTTTTAAATCTGAACTCATTCTATGTTCTTAAAATTATAAACTCACTTTCAGTTTGTAGAAGCAGTTTTTATTATTGGATTATTTTTGAGCCTAAAATGACATTATTGATGATTCAGATAATTTAAGATAAAATATTTAAAAGTGATCATAAACAGTAATTAAAAAGTAACGCGCATGACATGCTTGTGACTTTACAAGAATCGTTGAAGAATGCCAAAAAAATGACTAAAAATTAAAATGATTAAAAATTAGTTTCTTTAATATGTATACGTCATGAAAACATTTTCTAAAAAAAAAAAATTTTAAGTACAATTTACTATAATTATCTTGAAATTCTGAAATGGAATCACTCTAATTTTTAAACTAATTCCTAATATTATTTTAATCTTTCGTAGGTGATATGTTGGTGCAAGATCAATTTAGGTATTTTCAGGATGAGAAAACTGCAGCTTCTTGTTCTAAGGTCGGATTCAAAATATTTTTAAGTTCAATGAGTAGTGGATCCATTATAGGTGCGAGCGGTAGAGCCAGCTTATTACCAAAAATATCGGCAACTTGCCAGAAAATTTGTTCCGGCGTGAAAGGTCTTTTGCTTGATGAACTTCCACCCTGGTTTAAAGTGCTCATATTGTTCTGATCTGAGAGATAATCAAAAAATATCCCTAGACATTTTATTATCTTATCAGGTTGATCTTGGAAACGACTCTGTAAATTATGAAAAGGTTTGTAATATAAATAATCTTTAATAAAACGAAAGAAGAAATATAAAAAATTTTTGGAAGAAATATACAATAGACAAAGCCCGGATAAAATTCTTTAAACTCTGGATAAACTTGTTTCTACTTTATCAATGTAGTTGGTTTCATAGAGTAATTCAACTAACTTCTCATTCTTTCTCGTTGGGTCTCTCCATTCTTTCAAATGATGATGCCGTCTCGAGATGGGCCGTCTATTAAAAAACGCACGATAAAGTTTAGCTTCATCCCTTTTCCTCAATGATCGACAAAGCTAAATATTAAGTGGGGGTACTTTTTAAGTATAAAATATATTCTTCGCGTAACGTCTCTCTCATCTATACGTTTGATATGGTATTGTTTAAATGTGATAAGTAAGAACTTGATTATCTGAAAGTTATAAAATACAAAATTAATAATCAAAATCTGAAATCAGAACAGTGATTTTATGAAAATTTAAAATACAAACACGGAATTCCCCGAGTCTTTGCTCGACAAGAGATCTTAGATTTAATTTTAGCTTCATCTTCAATTTTATTTCTCGATTAGAGCTGAAATGAATTGAACCTTATGTCTGATGGTTTCCTCCTGTGTCTATCCCGGTATTTATGCAAAGTTCCTCCGGTATTTATTCTACTTGGACTGCACGTATAGAACTAAGGCAAGGCTTCCTGTAGTCGCACTCCCCTGAAAAATGAATTAAAATTACTCTCATGAATTGTGCTTTTTACACTATTAAGGACATTGTAACCAAAAGTGTTAAGCTCAAAATTCCATTCTCCATTTTACTTAAATAAAATTATAGATAAATATTTCTTCGCTCTGTAACGCTAATTTTTTTTCAAATATAAGACTGCATACAGAGCGAAAAAATATTTAATTTAGATACTTTTTGCATAAAACGAAGAAGTCAAAATTAAACTTCAAAATTGAATATTTTCATTTTACTTAAAAAATAATTGAATTAGATATTTTCTCGCTCTGTACGCATAATTATAGTTAAAAATTAATTAATTGTACAGAGGGAAAAAATTCCAGATTTAATATTTGTTGAGTAAAAAGAAGAAATCGAAAGCCATAAAAGTATGACTCCACGAACCCACGATTTACGAACCCAATTGGGACCTAAATCTAAAAGAAACTTTGTCGACGCACTCCAGTCTGTTTCTCAAAATTTGTTCTCTTGGCGCGTGAAGTGCATAATGTTCCTTGATGTTTCCAGGTACAAGTTAATAATAAAAACCACTAGTTAACTATGGACCTCAGTTTAATAAAACACAATAAATAAATATGATATACGCTCAGGCGCAAAAACCCCAAAAACGACATTGCTACCTCGGAAATAAACATAAATAAATATAAGTTAGAAAATAAGAAATAGAATAAAATAAAATAATCTAAGAAATAAGTAGAAATGACCTTCGCCTCAAAATACTCAGACAGCGCGGCGAAGACCATTTCTACTAAAACCGCGTGATGGGACTCAGAGAGGCGCGGATACCGCGAAAGCGTTTCCCGCGCATCTTCCGGGGACTCAGAGAGGCGCGGATACCGTGAAAGCGTCTTCCACGCATTTCCCACCAAAAAAGTTCTTCCCTCACCACACAAACCCTTTAGACCCCAACAGTATAAAAGGGCCTGCACGACGAGAAGTCGTCAGATCGTTTGGGGGTGGCAACCACCTCTCGAACAAGCTGACCTGTGGCATTCCAATAGGACCCAGCACTCGCCTAGAGGCATACCTCTAGGTGCATCATCTGAGTAGGGAAACCTCTCGGCACCGCTGGAAAGTCCGGGCTAGTGGCATACCAATTAGTTCCGGCGCCTCACCCCCCCCCTTTCTAATAGCCTACCGTCAGACGCATCATCCGAGCAGTATACTGCTCAGTACCGCTGTTCCTCTCACCCCCCCTTCCGTTGTCGCACGACCGAGACTCTTAGGGACATCGGGCTATCTGCTCCGACCCGAATTTACCTGCTACTGTTCAGTTCGCTTTTCTTCCTTTCTTTAGTATTGTCTAACAACGAGAACCTCTGGCATCTCCGCTTTCTGCTGTAAAATCTGATTCTTTTAAATAAACGACCATTTTAGTTCCAAAAATAATGATGAGTTCTTACTAAAATTAATTCTACCTCCCTTAGTTTTATCCATAGTTTATTTATAAATAAAACACAGCTACCCACGACACCAGAGATCGTCCGCTGGTGCCTATCTTCCTCTCTTGTTTACGGAAGGTCACAGCTCGCTCGCTGGAGGTAAGGAGTAGCATTTTTCTTCCGCGTAAATTAACTCCGCTTGTGCCACTATATTCTATCCCCTTCTAGAACCATCGAAAAAGGAGAGACTTGGCTCGAGCCGCAGCCTATCATTCGCGGCCCACGATAAGAGAACAGGGCTACGCCACCAGACTAGTCAGGCCGACTTTCGGCGGTCGGTCCCTCACTACCCGAGGGGTGACTACTCGCTTACGTCGCGTGGACGTCAACCCTTCTCAGGAGACACGCTATCAAGCCTATCTAGCCTCCGCTGCTCGCCCAAATCCAAGACCTCAGTTGCTGGAATTGCCAGTTTTTGCCCAGGAATCAAAAAAACCACGCTGAGGCGATCACAACTGCGTCCCCTCCTAACCCACATGGCCCAGACACTTCGGATTTCCGAAACTTAGATCGGGAGAGATCGCCCTCGAGACCCAACCGACCAGACGTACCTTCCACCTCCTCTCCTCTTCCTCGTAACCTCTCTCCTGTATCCCAAATTCTATCCCTATTCAAAACACCCGAACGACCAATCTCCCCTCTTAAAGATACGCCTTCCCCTGCATCCGAAGACATTCTCGATATTCCTTTACGCTGCTCCCCCATTTCTTCCTCCCCTCCACCCAAACGGCTGGCAAGATCCGAATCCCGTCGTCCACTAAAAACCATCACCAACATTCGTCGTTGTTTATACTAATCCCCAAAATGTATAATTACACCTTAGATAAATAAACACGATTTTTAGTTAAAAAGTTGCACTCTTATCAAACACCTAACTATCTCCTATTCTTCCCTGAAATAGTCGTCCCAGGATAAGTAAGGAAACCTCTTTTCTTTCATCTCCTTTTTTTTCCACACTCCCTCTCAGACATCGTTCTGCTCCCCTCTCATCCCTAACGGTCAAATCCTGAACAAGGATTGATATCAAATACGTTAAAATTCAGTGGACTGTATAATATATTTGTAAGTTTAGTGCCGAAGTGAGACCGATCGTCCTATCGCAAGGAAAGTCCTTACAAGTCTAACTAAAATTACGAAACTCACAGCGGTAATCAGTCTTATCATTCATTCTTTCAGATGGCACCACTCACAAAAGTGCAATTATCTCATAATACATTTAAAATTGAAATTCGCTTTGCGACAAACTTGATGGAATCAGCAGGGTGGCCACAAGATTCGATTTTTCAATTTCCCTGACTTTTCCTTCAAATTTGTTAATATTTCATGAAATCTCTTAAATTATTACTAATTGTTTTTAAATTCCTCAAAATCATTTAAAATCCTTTAAATTCCTCAAAAAAAATTCCAAAATCTTTTAAAATTCCTAAAAATCTCTTAAAAATTTCCTGTAATCCTTCAAAATGCCATGAAATAGTTTGAGAATCTCTTGAAAATATTTTTAAATTTCACCAGGAACTATTTAAAATCCCTTAAAATGCATTAAAATCTCTTAAAATTACTGGAAACCTATTGAAATTCCGTTACCTATTGAAATCCCTTAAAATTCGATTAAGTATTTGGAAATTCCTAAAAGCACCTTTGAATATCTTAAAATTCTACTACTACTATTTCAAATGTTTCAAATATTTTCAAAAATTTTCAAAAACTTAGAAGGCATGCAAACATACCCCTTTGCAAAAGGTTCAAAGTTTGGGAAATAGAAAATCAAATCATTTAAACAAAATAATTACAACACGAGATATACACTTCAAACTGTCATTTACGTTATAAAGTAAACGATAAACATAAGTCAGAAAACTATGATTTGCAAAAGTATTATTGTATGTTTGTAACGAATGTTCACGAGAGTTACTATGTCAATTTTGTTCTCTCTGCGCTATAAAAAAACTGAAAAATGATTCGTACTAGGGAAATAGATTTTGAGCTTGATTTAAAAAACAAATAAATCATCTGAAAGAATAATTAATAGAGAAATTTGATAATACATACTTGATATTTCTTTCAGAAAAGAAAACACTATTGTAGTAATATTTTAAATATCAGTTAAATAATAATTCTAAATCCTAAATAAAATTATTATTCACAAATATATTTAGGAATACTAAAACTAAACTATAAAACATATATAAATATAATTATGTCTAACTATATTTCTTTCAAAGAAACGTATTCATGTCACCAAAAGTTCTTACCAGATTTTTAGGAAAGGATATAATCTTTTAAAATTCAGTATTAGAAATTAATCATAGGAAATGATTCTGTGAGTAATTAGATATGATGTTAGTTTTACCGAAAGGCGAAACTGAACGTTTTCAAAGATTATAAAAATCAGTTAAATTGCAGCGATAGATATAAACGATGAAGACGTATTTACCCCACCTTCAAGAATATCAAACAAACACTGTTGAAAAAACCTTTAAGACTTTAAAATTTAATTTAATATTTCAAACGTATTCGAATTTCGATTATCGATGCTGGGTCTTCGTTTATAATTCCTTATGACGTCATGTCAATGGAAAAGAGGATTCTAAAACCCTTGAATAAATTAAAAAAAAATTTAATAGATTCTCAAATTTCAATTATCAAACAATAATATTATTTAAGGGTGTTGGAGCCAAGTTCAAATCTTAAAATTCTTTTTCTTCATTTTACTCAACAAATACTAAAATAGGAATTATTTGCTTCTGTAGAATTAATTAATTTGTAACTAGAATTATGCGTACAGAGCGAGAAAATATCTAATTCAAATATTTTGTAAGTAAAATGAAAATATTGAATTTTGAAGTCAGATTTTGAATTCCTCATTTTACGCAAGAAGTACCAAAATTAAATATTTTTTCGCTCTGTACGCAGTCTTATATTTGAAAACGATTAGTGCTACAGAGCGAAAAAATATTTTTCTACGATTTTTGTTGAGTAAAATGGAGAATTGAATTTTGAGCTTAACATTTGGGTCCAATACCCTTACTTATTATTTCAAACGATTCCAATAGAAAATTGTGTGACATATGAACATGTGCAGTGCAATATGAAGTTAATAACACCTCTTTTTTTGAAAAATCAATAATTTCTCCAATTTTGATTGTAAAACAATTAAAGTATACTGTAAAATACCTACACGGAGAGAAATAGATATTAAATCGTAATATATCTGCTTTTTAACTATGAGACGACTATCTAGATATTTAGATTTAATATCCTCAGATATTTAACTTTTTAATATCCAAGATATTAAATTTAAATATCTAAGATATTAAAATTAGGAGGAGAAATTTAAAAACCTGTAATGTCTTGGATATTAAGGTTTAATATAATTGATGATACATTCAAAAATCTCAGATATTAAAATTAATTATCTAGAATACTACTGCTATAGGTTAGGATAAGGTGACCATTCGTCCTGTATTTCGCAGGACAGTCCTGTTTTTTAGCAATTTGTCCTGCGGAGGTTTGCGTCCTGTAAAATGTCCTGTTTTTCAGCAATTTGTCCTGTTTGTCACGCAAAATTTTTTTTATAAAAACTAGAAATTAGCAGAAAACGAAACTCAGGAAACAGAAAATCATAAGAGTTGTAATAGGTATATTTAAGAAACATTTTACGTGACTCGAGACATGCCACTATTTTTTATTTATGAGCTATGAAAAAAAAAAAATGAAAAAAAATTTGGAAAATTAAAAAAAATTGTTATTTTTGAATTTACACCTCCCCACCGCTTAATCAGTCGGCGTCCTGTTTTTGAGCATTTCAAATATGGTCACTTTTAGGTTAGGATCATAATTACTAGAATTTGTTTATTATTATTTTATATATTAAATAATTAATAATAATGTAAATAATAATATTATATATTAAATAATTATTTTGGTCGACATTACATCGATAGATCATTTAAAATGACTAATTCAGATTAAGAGTACATCAATTATCTATAAACATTTTACATTCTTATGCAAATCTATTTGCTTAACAAACTGATTCCTTTTAGTTTGAACAACTTCGTTAGCGAAAAAAGGTTCACAGAATGATGCGAAGATCAGGATATATATGTTAAATAAAAAATCACAGATAAAAACACACTAAATGCGATCATTGATTAATCCGTCGAAACTCGAAGCTTCATTCAATAGCTTTCATCCAAAGTGACAGAAAGTATATAAAACAAAAAAAGTGTCGTGATTGCACGCGCTGTGCGTGCGTGCGCAAATGTTTAATATCTGAGATATTAAACTTTAATATCTCAGATTTTAAATTTTAATATCTTAATTTTTTAAAACATTAATATCTTCTGTTATTAAAACGTAATATCTCTAAAAAGTCGATATATTACTCTATAATATCTAGATATTATGTGATAATATTCAGATTTTTAATATTCACTTCTTAATATCCAGTTTTCTCCGTGTATACAAACGACCAAAAAACGATTCTATATAACAAAAGTTAATCGTTTTATTATACGACACGAGGTGCCAACTTCATGACCATCCTCTCTGCATCCACATTAGTGAAAAAAACACCATTTTTTCTAATTTCCTCGTCAATTTGATCCTGAAGTTTCTTGGGTTATCCCAGGTGATCTTGTTTAAATCCTTCAAAATTTCTTGCGAAGAAGTTTGGATCATCATCACCAGAGATGTTATCACCATTGACATATAGCGTGAGAAATAGACTGACCGCTGTGGAAAAATAATACTTGATAATAATAATAATAATTAATAATTAATAGTTGCCAATACAATCGACCTTCCCAATATAACGAAATCCAAGCCGGAGGCGTTCCCTATATTAACCAAATTCTTTTTCTTAAATGTCACATCAATTGCGCATGTTTATTGCGAATAAAATATTTTTTTGTATTTTAAACTGCGCGCCAATGGATACCAATCAGATGTCAGAGCGCAACGCATGCGGAATGATATCAAAAGTGAAATTTTAGGATTTTTAGGTCCATCGTCCATACTGCTGGTTAATTCTATTGAGCATTGGACGAAAAAATGTAAATAAACACAGAAAAATATCGAAATCTGTGGAATGCCTTAAAATCCGCCATTTTCTTCACATCTTTTCAATACGAGGTGTTTGAGGCCGGAAAAATAATTTTTTCGAAGTGTCGTTTAGCCAGAGATGTATTTTTTTTGCACGACAAGGTCTATCGCTTTTTTTCTTGAAAAAACAAATTTGTTTGGCTAAAAAGGGAATTTTGACAAGTGTTGAGACCAGGTAAGAAGGGTGCGAGTGAGCACTGCTAACATTTTGCCAAGTCCCTATTCAGAGCTGGATTATGGTAACTCGGGGCCCAGGGCTGTAGATTTTTTGCTCGCCAACCCCTGATGATAAAAATGTAATATTATAAGTACATATTAGCAAGTTACCTCCAAAGAGAATTAAAATAATAAATTTTTTAATTTTTACAAAAATTTTTTTAAAGACGAGGAAGAATTTGCGGGCCCCTTCAAAAGCGGGGCCCAGGGTTTCAGCCCCTCCAGCCCTCCCACCCTCCTTAATCCGGCTTCTGCAAAACCCGAGCACTTACGAAAATCGTGTAAAAAGATAAGTTTGATAAATCGAGTATAAGTTACAAGACCTAGCTGACAGCTGTTTCCTTTGAAGTAATCGTCCCTTGGCATCGCTTAAGGGTGTTGGAGCCAAGATCTAATCCCAAAATTCGATTTATTCGATTTATTCATTTTCGAATTTTTAATCGACCTCTTGTAAAAAAAATTTCCATAAAACTTTATTTAAATATTTGTATTATTAATTAGCACATTTTGAAATTCAAAAATTCAAAACTTTTATTGCTTTTACATTTACTATCTTCAGAATCTTTGTGTTATAATACTAACGAATTGTTAAATTATTTTTGGTCGATTTGTCCCGACCAGATCCTGGCCGGAATCTAGTCGGATACAGGCCAGGCAATTAAAAATTTTTAAATTGGGCTAAATAAGTTGTGGCCCTGTTTGGCCCGCCCGGATCCCGATAAGAACCCGGCCAGATGCCGTC